>JAVCKT010031366.1:0-17070 GCA_032273925.1 Rhynchotus rufescens | reverse complement strand
GATGACAGAAAGAACGCAGGAAAACCACTATGCTCCAGAACCAGAGACTTGCACTTTAAATTAGCTTCAAATCTCCAGAAAAGCCACAAAACAGCTGAGCTCTCCATGTTGCTCTGATACGAGTGGTATAAAAATGTATCTACTTTCTATTTCCTCATTTTATTGAGCATCTTGATTAACTCATCTTCCTTAATTCAACCTGGCCGCTACATTATGGCCTTGACTACTTGAGATAAAAGAAAAACAAGGATCAGATTTTCAAACTCATGTCAACAAATGAGCCACACAATGATATACATCCAACATTACCCAGGAAAGACCTGCCTGATTTCCATGGGGTATCTCTTTTGAGAGCACCTCCTCTCCATAGGCATCTGAACTGAACTGAAATTCAATATTTTCTGCTCAGTACCATGAGTTTCTTAGTCTTCTGCCTTTTGCTGGGAAGCAGTGACTTGTATGAACCCAGAGGCATAGTTCACACCTCTTGTGCAGGCTTGTCTCTTTTGACATGAAAATCCACCACTCCAAAAGATGAAGCTTGTGGGGATGAGTCGGTGGTTCTGGCAGATCTGTGCTGCAGGGTCTCCTCTGCTCTTGGAAGGGCTCTGTGGTGGATGTTTGTTTTCACTTCTTTCAGAATCCATAATGATTCCATCTTTTCTGCTTTTCCCCAGCGTTACCCGCTGTACATGAAAGCAAAGTCAACAAAATCAGTGCAACTAACATCACACCGACTTCCTGAGGAAGAGTAATCAGAATTCAAGCCAAGAGGAAGCAGTCTAAGAAGATGCTCCGAAGTATCTGGCAACAAAAGGCCTGCACAGACATAAAAAGGGCCTTTTTTTCCCCTCTCTCTCTCTCACACTTTTTAAATCTTTTATGGACAAAGACATGAAGTCAATTGTCTTTTGGGAGAAACCTGGACTGATAACTGGTCTGATGTCAATGAAGCCCTAATATTGAGACACTGATAACATGATTCTTCATGAGTGCAATGAAATCATTTGCCTGCTTATGCCAGAAGAGAGAGAATCTTTGTGAAAGATTTTCACTAATCCTCCTGCAAAATGCTATTTATTAAAACAGTAGTTCCCTGTTTAAAGTCAGGTGCAGAGGTTGGATTCTCTTCTGATTCTGAACCATACAGATCTTTTTGCTACAGGATTTCCTCTGTGCTTTCTCTTCACAAGGATGGAATTAAGGGCGGAATTAAGTCAAAGAGCAGCAGTTGTGAGTGTGCAGCAGAGTTGAGACCTGGCAATGAAGCTGCTCCAAGAGCCTGTGAAGAGAGAAGAGAGTTACAGAGTCCTGCCTTCTCCCATTAGTGAGTGAGTTTATGCTTCCAAGACATTTTCAGGTTTCACTGACAGGACTTTCCAGAGCTTTTAGTTAAGTAAAGTGGGCCAAACCCATTCCTGGCGAAGGCCCACTAAAGACTACAGTATTAGTGTACTGTGACTGACAGGTTGTAAAATCAGATTAGGCACCAATTTCTTGCAGAAGACCATTTTTGAGAAGTCTTGTAAATTGTCCAGTTCAGTTCCGTATAGAAGCAAGCAATCTATGAGCTATTTTTGCCTTGACTGTGGAATTAAGCATTTTGTTTTTACAGTGCATTCATTATCGATAGCTTAGCTGCATGCAAAGCACTTAATTGGTCTTTGGGTTGTAGGAACCAAAATATTGCCCAGCTAGAATAGAGCTTGAAAGAAATTTCCCTGATTAGGAGTGTAACTGAATCATGCTTCATAAGCAGCCTTCTCTCTAGGGACTGAATCTGGAAAGGTATTTTCTAAATTATGAGTTTTATATTAATGATGTCTAGCCAAAGAGCCTGTCTGGCTTTATATATGTTATCATGATCCCTGACAGAACAAAGCTATTGACTTGGTTTCTTTTAGTAATTACTCTGCAGAGCGAGAGCTGAGGTCTTTTGCTTTTTTTCTCTTCACTTTTCTTCTGAAATTGATATCATTTTACTTAATCTTTTGTGCTGCAAAGTGGGATGGAGTTTTTGATCAGCTTTTTTATGACACTTCCTTGAAAACGAGCAGCTATATTGCATTTTTATGGTTGCAAACTGTTTTGCATCTTTTTTTTCAGAAAAACTTATTTCTTTCCTTCTGTCACTACTGTAGACTTGAGCTTGTGACGGCTTCTCTCCTTTTAGCACAAGAATGGCTTTGTCCTCTCTCTCCAACTGGAGGAGAGGAATGGATGCACTACTCAATTACGTTTTCACAAGGTTCAATCAGTCAGGCTATGTTGATTTAAACAAGCTGAGGTCTTGGATCACTATCTCTGCGATAAGCAGTCTCCTTGACCAAAAAGATTTTAGAAATATTATTTTACATGGACTGTTTCTCCAGTAAATGAGCCCAGCCTGTCTATCTTTGATGTTCTATTCTAAAGTGGATCATTTCCTGAATCACTCACTGTATTATCAATGCTATTTCTATTAAAAAAAAAAAAAAAATCCTAGGACTGTAAGTCTTATCGGACCATTAACATCCGCCTTGAAATTCCAGCTATAGCTTAGACCAGCAATCAATTTATGAGAGGGGCTACAAGTTTGTTGCTAGATTTGTTACCTTATTTCTTTGCTCTTTTCCAATTCCTTTGGATCCTTTCCAAGGAGTGAATGCGGTACTGAAGGATGCTAAATGTGGAAGGGACTCCAGGGCTCCAGGGTTCCTGGCAGAGGCTGCAGAAAGAGAGAGCATTAAGAGGGAGAGACAATTCTGTTCTATAGCTTTGTGCTAAATCCTGGCTACATGATTTGTGCTATTCCCCTCTCTTGCTTTCTGACCAGAGAGCGTTCAGGTCTAGGGGTTCTGTTTAGAGGATATGGAAGAAAGGCTACGTACATAGAGTAATTTCTTTTATTTTCTCTAAGTAGTACAAGGGTCCCCTCCCATTAGCCCTTCCCTCATGTTCCTGTTAATATTTAGGCTCAATATGAGAATTTTTTCACATTAACAAGCGCTCATGGGAACTGCTTTCCTGAAACTTCAAATGCTCTCTGAGAACAAAACACATCTACTCCAGAGAAACCATGGCCATAACTGAAAATGCTGTAGCCACGTTTGACATTTTTGCCTGGGACTTCTTGTTTAAAATTCTGGACAAGTTTGGCATTAGGGCTGGTGTTGCAATGGAAGAAATGAACATTTTGTGTACATTTTCAGGAGAACTTCTCCCAGAGCCCTGCTTACAATGAGTGCTTGCTACTCTGCTGGCTTTGCTATGTGTAAAGGTAAATTTAAAATACTTTGGGTTTTTCCTTTTTTTTTTTTTTTTTTTGCCCCGTGATATCATCCTCATCCAGCGTATGGCTCCATTTTATGCAGCCAGAGTTAGCCTGAAGGAATCAAAAGAAATTTTGCTGTGTTCCTTGGTGCTTTCCTACCAAAAACCTATAGCCTCTCTGCTTAAACTTCACCAGCTACATGCATCTGTCCTTCTCTTTCTTTCATAAAATCCCAGAGGATTTGAAAAGATGAAAATTCCATCCTCAATGCATTTCTGATAATTAGTTTAGCTTAAAAGCTACACTTCTCAGCACAAGGTATGTTTGCCTTTAAAATTAACTGTAACAATCAAGACTAAAGAATATTTCCAGCAGACTGGCAACCACCTGGGAGGCTCTGTCACTGACAGTGAGGCCAAAGGCTGTTGGCTTCTGCAAGCTGCTCCCCAGCAAATGCTCTTGTGACAACATTGCTGCTGCTATTTTAACCTCCTCTTCTTAAAAAACAAAGGGAAATCCAATATAAATATTTTGTGTTATTCCCAATAGAGCCATCTCTCCTTCCAGATGTAATAGGAGAGCGTGTTTCAATAGAAAAGCTGGACTGCAGTACAAGACATTCAAAAAAAATCAACCACAGTTCTGATTAAAGTTGCTGCTTTGTCTTACAAGGGTTACAATTATATTTAATTGAATTTACAAACAATAGATGGTGTTTTGTTTTTCACAGTTAATCAATCTCCATTCTTAAAGGTCTGTCCCTTTTCCCTATGGAGGTCTTTATTTTGGATACTCATGGACCTTGCTCAAAGTTAAGTGGCATGAGTGGAAACCCAGCACGCAGATCTCTTGGGCCTCATAAGCTCAGCGAAACATTTTCATTAATACTGCAAGCAGGTTGCAGCAGGGGAACTCTGCAGAACCTCAGAGAAAATTTCTGCTGCAAAACTCTAAATTAACATTACTGCTGCCCAGCCTTTATATGCACAAACCACCTCTCAGCATCGCTCCCATGGGAGGAAATTCCTCTGCTTTCTCCATCAGGTGTGTCCCCAAGCCTTAAAGAGTGTCCTTTCCAAACAACACCCACCATAAGTCTCTCCCTGATTGTTTTCACTTTCTGTCTGCATTTCTCACTGAGCTGGGGTTGACCTGTTCTGAGGGAGGGGACAGTAAACTGGAATGCTGCATGAGGGGCAGCCTTGGGGAAATCACTAGAAGGAATCAGAAGAAAAAAAAAAAAAAAAAAAGAAGACGGACCCACATCCTCAGGGTCTGTGACTTATCATCTACTGCAGCCCACGTTGCTACATTTAATACTTTAAAGATCCCAGCTTCTTCCCATTGCTTGCCTGAAGTTAAAACAAGCTGGAAGCCTCTTCTGCTGTGGTCAAAGTTCAGAGCCCAACTGATTAACTTGCATTGCTATTCATTTCATATTAATACATAATATTGCTAATGCTGCTCTATGGATTTTGCACACATCAGGAGAAGCAGATGCATATTTATTTAGCTATCAGGATAAGGGCAGCCCCAATAAAATAATACAGTGGTCTGACTTCACAGGTGCTGCATGAAGCTATCAGGCAGCCAGACACAAGACAAAACCCGCAGCATTTGCCACCCCGTGCTGTGAACAAACTGACATTAATTCAGACCTCCAGCTCTCCTACAAAAGTCAATTTGTACTGGCCTAGTCTGTAACTTCCAAACCCTTCCCACCAAGGGCTGCAATTTTACTTATCTGGAAGGAAGCTGCGTGGCAATTTTCTTATCCTGTTCTAATTAATTTGTATTTCTTCAGCAATTATTTCCAAAGCTAAACTTCTCCTAAAACAAATGACCATTCTTGCCAGAGCCACATTAATTTATGAACAGTTTTAAAGACATTCATCTGTAATCTGACAGTTTATCTTTTACTGCTGTCTATTATGGCAAAAAAAAAACCTGTTGGAAATTTGCCTCTTTTATAGACACCTCAGGCCAGGGGGTGTTTGGATTGGTGGTAATTCTCATCGTTGATCTTAGTTTTTCTCCTATTCCACTCCAATCATTTGTTTTATTATGCACTCAGGGATCTCCATTTTCCAAAGTGCTCTGTGATCCACTTAAATAGTGGGAACAATTAGCAAATATGTGAACAGAGGAGGTCAAAGACAATTCTGAAAAATAATGAAAAGTACCACAAAAATAGAAGCTCTAATTTGTGAACACTGATTATAGAGGTAAGCATTCTCCATAATCTGGGAGACCAAGGGCAAAAAGGCTAAAATGTATAAGCACCTGAAAGTCAGAATTAATCATGTATGTTGGGATATGGAGATAATATGATGAATTTAACAAAACAAAATGAAAGCCAAGTATCAGGGGCAAATTTCTATTAAATAGTAAACAGTAATGGTAGCTGTAAAAGGGTCTGAATTCAAAACATTGAATCCAAGAGTACATGTATGATTTAGAATATTACTTGGACTTTACTACATGCTTGGAAAGGCACCAGGGAGATCCAGCAGGGAAGCATAAAATGTTATTTTTTCTCTAACAGATTTCTATGTATGGATGATACAATTTTTAGAATAAGATGTATAAATCCCCAATGATTACTTACGGATATCATTTAGTCTTGTAATGATTGTCTCCTCCAAGCAGCCATACGTTTAATTGATTGCAATGCTTCAGGCTTGGACGATTTATCTTGGAGCTCCATCTACTGATTCAGAGGTGGCACAGCTTGTTAGAAACAACCTTTGAGATCTCCATCCTCTCAACCTTCTCTTAGCAGCTTAGCTCTGCTTCAAACTCAGGTAAATCCCACTAGAAGAAGATGGAGGGCCAAATAAACAAGTTTCAGGAGGTGCATATCAGGGTGATATCTATACTCCGCTTAACCACCGTCTCTAACTCATGCCAAACTTTTCTTTCTGTAATATCAGCACAAGCACCCTCTGCCTTGTAAGTCTATATCCCTGCTCTTCAATCGCCCCAATGCCATACACTTAGTCACAGTTACAAATTCACTTGCCAGCCTGCACAGTGAATAGGCACAAGTTTATAATCCAGATAATACAGACTTTTTTCTTGTCCCGACCTCTGGGACGAAGGCAATTGTTTCCTGGGCCAGCCTTCCAGTTTGAGAAAAGCACTGCACAGACTCAGCACATTAGAACTGAAATAATGCTCGTCACACATGGCATCTTTGTGCATCGTTGGAAAATGAATGCAAGTAGGTCCTCCTTATGCAAAGAGTCAAATATCCTTGCATAAGATTTTACTCAAACATTTCAAGCTCCACCTTCACTTCAGTAGAACTAGATGAGATAATGCTCAATATAAAATCATTGCTTTTGGTCCATTATGATTTCCACCAATGAGATTAGGCACTCTCTTAGAAAATAGAAGTCACTCAAGCCATCATCTTCAGTATTCAGCATGAAAAGCACTCAGAAAAGTCTTAATGAAAGCCCTCTTTAAAGGGAATTGAACTGTTTTTCAAATAATCAACACAGGCTTATTTACAGGGAGACAAAAAAAAAAAAAAAAAAAACCTGTACAAAGCATCACAGAAATAGACCATATTTGAAAGATTGACCGGGAAACAGTGCAGGCATAACAAGCATTTTATATAAAATTGGCCATATTGAGATAGAATAGTGAGTGTATATTGAGATTTAGGGCTATATTTGTCCTACTGTCTCCCATTTCTTGCATAAGGATGGATGAGATGTGGTTTGTGCTTCCCTGACCAGCACTGGGCACTATTAGAGAAAGAAGTTCTGGGAGCTGCTGCCATTTGTGACCCAGTTTCCTGAGCCCCTGTAGCTTTACGTGAGCAAGATGCACAAATGCCTTTGCCTTTTGCCATTCTAAACACATGTCAGAATTGGAGGGGTCTGCAGAAAGGATATGTATCATTACAGCACGTAATGGGAAAATAGCAGCAACACTTCACTCCATAGCCCCGGGTGCCCTGCCGGACTCTTGACAGTGGCAAGGACACTGCAGGCTTGTGAATTCTGCTCACAGCTTGCAAAAAATATCTCTGGAATTACTCTGGCTCTGCTGGAGCTGCATCTAGGATGCTGGCAAAAATGGGAAAAGGAGTGTGCAGTAACAGAAAGGTAGCATTTTACCAAAAACCAGTAAGATAAGAGGCAAGTACTGCTACACCAGTCAGCAAGACATCACGAGTCCAAACTCCATTCATCCCAAGAGGAATAAGGATATTTAAAGATAAATATTAGGACATTGAAACTCTCCCTTGGAGGTTTAGTCATATAAGAAAGCACAGCAGAAATCTTTTTGCAGGATATGAATTCTACTTCGCTGAATATTATTTAAAATCATATTGCATGCTATTACAGACAAAAATATCCCGGGGTTCCAGTATAAGATCACAACAGATGCTATATAATTAAAAGGAAGTCTGAAAAAAAAGTTTAATTATGTGCTTTATCCTCACCAAAAAGCAATTTAAATGCTCATTTTTCCTTTGCTATCCAGAGTGCCCCTCTAAGTCTCCTTCTAACCTGGCTACATTTCCTGGAAAGCTGTTCTTGGCTCAATTCTTTCCAAACATTTACATTTTTTCCCACATTACACAGCTCTTGCCCTGTGAATATCCAAAGTGCCGATTTTAGGACAGCATGGACAATGGGGCAGACCCACGACAGCAGCCTTTTATTTTCTTCCTTTCTTCCGGGCCTTGCAGCAGGGAGCACCCACCTTGGCCAGAGTGCCCTGCCTGGCCATCCATCCTCACAGGGTTCTTTCCAGGCTCACTGAAATGTCCACCTGTCCTGAGGAGAGAAACTGAATGAAGAGCTGAAATGCAGCAGAGGCCAATGGTTGGGTTTTTGTGTGCGTTTTTTTTTTTTTTTTTTGGACGGAATAGACTGGTTTAAATTGACTTAGTCATAGCAAGACTGTAAAATTTAATATAAATAAATAAAATAAAACAAATAAATCAATTGCAACTTTTCATGAACTCTTTATCAAGATCCACCTATGCCACAGCGCCATTTTGTCCCACCTCAAGGTGCCATTTTGTCATGTGCTTTGAGGCGCAGCTGGTGCAGGAGGCCATAGGCCGGGCTGCAGATCGGAGGGGCTCTAGGAGACACATTTATAGGGAATAACCCACCCAGGTTTAGCCCACTGGATGTGACGACCCACTTTGCTCTCCTGCCCTCCCTCTCACTATTTCTAGCCATGGGGAGTTGCCACCACCAGCCCTGCGGGTACCATGACAGCTCCTCACTGTCACAGTGCCATGGGGAAAGCAACAAAAAAGCCACCAAATAACTCCTTCCCCTTAAAAAAACCCTCACCTTTTCCACAATTGCGGTTCCCTCAGGGCTGGAGACCTTCCCCAAGCTGCTCCTTGTTGTGGGTGGCTCCATCTGCGATGTGGACATGGCAAAGGGGTGGCAGCAGCACTGAACTCCCAGCAGGGCCAAGGCCATGAATTTCATTTCATTAAATTAAGCTTCTTTTTTTTTTTTTTTTTTTTTACTCTCACAAAAAAAGCATTGTAACTGTAACTAAAGGCTGGCCAGATATTTCCCCTATATTTTTATTTATTTTTTATTTTCATTTATTTATTTCTCATTCGGTAGCCTAGGCTGAAAGAGATGTGTGTCATACCCTTCAAACTGTGAATTTTCACTGAAATTTACCCATGTTTCCTCCTTGCTTTAAGTTTGCAGTGCTTCCAATTAATTTAATTTGTAAATGCTTGTGTTATTTTAGCACAGGTCCATATGCCGAGAACTTTCTATCCAGGGAATCCAGATCTGCATGTCTTCTATTAACAAAAAAAGATATAATCTGGAAGCCTTTGTATGAGTATAAAGAAATTCAAACATACAAATTCCTTCCTCCTTCAGTGTCTGAGATGTTTCAGTGTTCCATATCAATCATCTGCTTTTCTGTCAGTCATCCATAGCAGGACTGCTCATAATCAGGCTGAAAACCTTGAGCACAAGTTCTTTCACTTCCAGTCTGGAGATCTAACCTCTGTTCTTTTATCTTCCTACATATAGTCATTCCATCTCCTTCATTCTTTCTCATATGTATTTTTCTTTCTAGATCCTCATTCATCCCATTTCTGGTTTTTCTTTCTCCACTGCATACCCAGTTCTTCACTTATTTTGTTCTCCTGCTCTTCTCCCTGTGAACCTCACTTGTGTCGAAGGCAGATACTTGGTTTATTTCTTCTTTTACATATGCAAGTGCATAGAGTTCAAAACAAGAAAATGAACACACAAAAGTAGAATTTTAATGTATTTTCTTTAGACAGCACTTTGAGACTTAGGCATAATTTTCTGGTAGGTCACGAAGTCTTGCAAGACTTCCTTAATTCCTCATTAAAACCACCCTCAATCCTAAACTTCAGTCTGTGAAGTTCTGTAATCCCCATTCCCAGCTTTGCTGCATGGAGATCAGAGGGATGCTGTGGAGGTTCCTGAATTAGCTAGTGTGACAACAGCCTGAAATCCCTAATCCTTCCAGTCACTTAATTGCAGTGTTTCTGTTCTGTTCTTGCATTTGCATTCCAGAAATCCAGTTATTTTCAGATATATTTGTGCTGTAAACAGTATGTGGTCTGATAATAGCAACATTGTCATAGCACTATTACTTGCTTGGATGCTTAACTACTTCCTTCCTTTCGTGGGGAAGATTATATAGAGAACTGGCTGTAAAAGCCCCCAACCACCTCCAAACTATGTCTTTTTTATTATTATTATTGTGGCAAAACCTAATAATTACCATAGAATTATGATTTATCAAAGGACCTTTATTATGAAAATAAATCCTAATAAGAATTTCTTTGCCAGCCATATTGCAATTAAAGATAAAACTATCCAGAAAAATGTAATATGTAAATGGACATAGAAAGAGGATATAGAGGAGAGAGGATATAGAAATGGCAATTATCATATATGAAGTAGAAGAAAAACTCAAAGAGCTTAAAGCACTGAAATTGGAAGGACAGGATAATCTCTGTCCCTGACTTCTGAAAGAAGCAGCACATAAAATTGCAGGTCCAGCAGCAAGGATTTCTAATAAATCTGCCAAATGGTAGCATATGACTACAGAAAAGCAAACTGCTTGCCTAGATTTGAGAAAGGAGAAAAAAAGGATAATCAAAACCCATTAAAGTATCCTCAACAGTCTTCAAAGACCTAGGAAGCATTTTTAAGAAAAACAACTATGCAGGGTGACATAAAATGGGACCAAGTGCAACCTAAGTTTTCCAAAGGCGAAGTAAGCCAAATTAATATATTTCTGTTGATTAAAATCACTGTTCAAATATAAAATACTTAATATTCATTTCTATGATATGCATGATACAATATCTGTAATATTTAACATTTGTTTTAATATAAATGATTTAATGTTTTGGATAGTGACTGTGACTCAAAAAAGAGTATGCTAATTACATTTTTCTGAAAGCAAACACTGAGAGATATGACTAATGTAGAAGAGGATTAAAGGCTCATCCAGGAAAGAAATGGATACTGAGATGACTGGAATAACTGAAATGGAATGATATTGAACAACGCACAGTAAATGTGTGAGAAACCAGTAGCAGGAGTTTAGACACCAGGCAAGAGAGTAAAAATCTATATTAGTGGAACATTGATTAACTATGAGTCATGGCTGGGAATCAGCAGTGGAAAAGCGAAACACCATCCTTAAATGTATTAGATTTGGTGTTCCTAGTATATATATGAAGATCTAAAAGGCATTAATGAAATCTCATGTCAAATATTAATTTCTGCTCTCCATGTTCAAGTACATGGACAGGTGGAAAGAAAGATTACTAGAAAAGCGGGAGAACCTGTCTAATTGAGATGCTAAAGGGCATATATTTTCATTTTCTTGAAAGAGTCATCTTTCTGCAGACATTTTAGCAAGTAACTAGCAGTTTCTAATACTGGTTGACCATTCTGCACCACAAGATTGTTCCATAGCTCACTGTTGTGATACCATAGCCAATAAATCAAGTCTAAAATCTGTAATTTTGGGAAGATAATTGCCTAATAATTTGCCCTCTGAAATCACCCACACCACAGTATAGCATACAGAACACTCATGATGACCTCTATGGTTCTTGGTGGTGGTGGGGCTGCCATGGGGCTGAGGTGGAGAGGGCAGAGTGAGGTGGGGGCCACCACAAACATGTCACTGCTGATAAAACTGAGTGCTGGGGCTGGGCCTCCTTGCCTGGCTGCTGAGTTCTGGGATAGACAGAGAGGGTTGGGAGGCTGGAGACTCCCTGCAGATGGGAGTCTCCAACTACAAGGACTCCCAGCCCTTGTAGTTGTACTTTTAAGACTTACTGATCTAACCAATTCACATACCCGGATGGGACACCAGCTGGGAAGTACACCCATAGTGCCGGCGGTACCGTGCTGGGCAGCATAGCACCTAAGTCTGGATAGATGCACCTTGCCTCATCCCATCTCTCCAGCCGCCGCTGACCTTGTATTTCCCAGCATTTAATACATACACACACACCCAGGGGAGAAAACAAGCCTGATCTGCGGAGGCAGCTCCGTTCTGCTTCAAGCAGCTCTGTTAGCTCTGCACAGCAGACGTGTGAAGGTTGTGCTTGGAGAGCCGGCAGCAGAGGAGCTGGGTCACAGAGAGGAGCAATCAGACCAGGAGCAGCTGCTGCCAGGGGGAAAAGCTCTGGAGAGGGGGGAAAAGCTCTGGATACAGGGGCTGCCCAGGGAGCCGCTGCTGCATGGGTCGAGCTCTCCAGCAGAGCAACCCTGCGGTGAAAGGCAACCTTTTGTGGCAGCCGTGTCCCACAGCTGCAGGGAGGATTCAGTGTCTTCTTCTATTTGTTTTCTGGAGTTCATCAAACTAAACTGCCCTGATTCCCCAAATCAGTTTTATTTTGAATTCTAGGAAGATACTACTAACATGCAGTCTGATTGTGTAATTTTTATGCTTTCATAATGACTTACCCTGCAAGTAGTCCCATTGACTGTGATGAAAGATGGGTTGATTTTATGACCACAAAGTATGGAAGGCCAAGAAAAGGTGCCTCTTCAACCTTCCTTTGTGCTTCTGTGATGGTAATACTACAGTATGGCTCCATACCACTGTCTCCCTCTTGTACCTGTCAAAGACTACCTCTGTTTTCATTTCTGCTGCTGCAAATGATTTACTGTCCATTGCTGGGTGGCACTGTCCCCCCTTTCTGGGATGTAGGTGAGGAAGATGCCATCCTACCACATCCATTTTATATTCGAAGTCATTTTTATACTTTCCATATTGCCTTTGCGGAGTTTGAAGCTCCAGAACCCAACTGAGGTGGCTCATAAATACATTTCATGTTGTGAAGATAGAAAAATCCATCTTGTCTTGCAGCAGAGAAAGTGAGTCTGCCAGGAGAGCAGGGCCTTACTTACTTTGGGGACAGGCAAGCACCATTATGAGTTGCATTTTCTTGTTTATATTTGCAAAAATCCTCTCCACTGAAAATACATTACGTATTTGTAACTATTTATTTGTCTATGCTTATCCATTTACCTATCTATCTCTCATCTAGAAAATTAAGCCAAATTGGAACAATTCTGCTGTCATTGCCTACAACAGCCTGTTGCAGCAATAACAGAAAAAATAAGGGATGCTTATGAGCAGCATTCCTGCAGTATATTGTTTTCTGTTCCCCTCTACAAATAATAGTTTGTCTCTGACATAGGGAGTTAAGGAGCCAGCAAGAAGCGTTAACATTTCATTGGGAATCTATTAATTGCCAGCATTATGCCCAAGGGGCAGATGATGTGATATTAATAGGAATACCAGAAACCAATTCTAGCAAGCATGCAGAGATTAATCATCGCCGTTCTTGTCTTCTCTCCCTATATAATAAACACTTTGATCATGGTCTTCATCCTATGTGGATAGGAATAGTCAAACTATTATTTGACAATCTGATTCCCAGTTGCTTTAAAAAGAGTCCAGACTGCAGAAGAAATTATGGTAAAAAAAAAAGCTGTTTTTATTTATTTTGCACTGTTTAAGGTACTACACATACTACAAACATGTAATTCAAGAGTGAGATGGGAAAATGTAGTTAGGAAACATGGTCTGTGCACCAGTGCCGACAAGCACCGAGCAATCCTGCCCACAGCAAGGACCCTCCCTGTTTGTAGCCACCTAGTTAATGTACTGAGCATGGCTGCTTCTGCATAAAGTCTTTTTTTTTCTTTTGGGGGAGTAATCAAGTGTGATTTTCTGTTTTTCCTGTCTAAGAGAATATGACAAGAACTATAGCTGAGGGGAAGGAGAATGAAAACTCTGGAGTTGGACTAGAAATGTGTTTATTTCTCCAGGCAGAAGACTGACTGATGGGCCTGCTGGCTAAGGCCCACTAAATTTAATTTTGGGAGCTTACTACTGTAAAATGGTGTTGAACTGAGGCATCCCTGCAGCTGTCCTAGCACTAAGAGAGTGGACCATTCTTTGCATTTTCAGCTTCTGTTTTTTTTGTGTGTGTGTCTGCAAATGTGACCTTCTAAAGAAACAGAAGATTTCTTCTCAAGGGACAATTACTAAGAATGTTAGGCAGGGGAATATAAGGGAACAAACAGACTATGATGATAGAAAGACCTCTATTATTGCAGACATACTGACCCTCTTCCACAAAAGGTTTTAGGATAGATCTATCTGTTCTATTGTAATCATGATTGCTTTTCTTTTCTCTCTGGTGAGGATCTTGCTACAGTAAACAAACAGCAATCAGGTTAATAAAGTTTTTTTCTAATTAGCATCCAAGAAATAAGTTTTCTTGTTTTATATTCAACTTATCCACAATTATAAGTTAGTCATATAGCTGAAGCAGTTTCAAAAGCATAAGCAATCTTCCACAAATGCCCATCCTTCGAAAAAAAATCTTATGTTGCTATTGCTCTGAGAAATGTCACAGCTAAGCAGAACAATTGCATTGCCAAAAACATTTACTGACTAAAATGTAAACTGAAGAGTCTGAGAAAAAGGAAAAAAAAACTACTTTTTTTTTTGAAATTCGCTTAAAGACAGCCAGTGTTTTTATTTGTTCCCCACTTTTAGCTAAATCATTATTTTTCTTTACTGTGTTTCACATATAAAGCAACTTGCATACCAAAACCATGTCTCACACAACCCAGAAGCTGAAAAGAAGAAGAGATATTATTGGTACTGATTTCAATACTATTAAACCTGCAGGTTCTTTTTCCTTTATTTTGGAAAGATAATAATTCTTATAAATTCTATTTTACTACAGAACTCTGTTTGTACATACTTTATGTTACAGCCCTACTACATATTGCCTAAAATATTTGAGTAAGCTAAGTAGTGGTGAAAATGGAGTCTTTATTAGGACTTTTTTTTTTCTAATCTAAATAAGGGAGAAAATGATAATAGACTTGAAACTACATCCACATGCAATTCTGCATCCCATTCCAAAAATTTACCTTTGTAAAGTATTCCTGTTAATGCTAGCTCAAATAAACACATTACAAGACTGGTATAGAGAATTCTTCAATGTGTCTGCAGAAATACACATTCCTCTCACAAACAAAATAAAACGCTCACCTTTCTAGAAAAAGCATGTCTAGTCATGTTTGAAACAAACTGCATAGGGAGAATAATAAATCTTAAGGGAAAATTCTTCAAAAGAAAAATCCACTTGGCTTTCAAAGATATGGTGTATTTATGGAGAAACCATTGCTGCCCACGGCTGGTACATCTTTCTTGAGAGAGGAGAGAGGGAAATTGTGTTTGAGTGAATGCATTGAATATTAATACTATAAGACTCAGAGTTGAAAATTACTATATAAAATACGCATAACCTACCCTTCTTCTCCACTGTTTACATATTCAGATGGGTATGGATTGTACATCTATAGAAAGATAAATTACAGTTGCTTAAAATGTGTCATCTATCCTCTTCTGATAGAATATGAACCTGACTATGTTCTGATAGAATATGAACCTGACTATGCACCTCGATATACACCAAAACTCTGGGGCAGATGATTAGGGAGATGATCTCCTTCAGTTTTTAAGAGAGAGATAATGTTTAGCATGATTACGGGAACATCAGCTACGAAGGCAAGTGCTTGCATGAGCAAGCAGCACCTCAAATCTGCAGTTAAAATTGGTTTGTATCCAGGGCACATTAACCAAGCACTTCTCTGAAGAGGGAACAAATGGTAACATTTCCTGGTCACATTTTCAGGCTATTTAGGCACAGTGCACACAGCACATGATGTCTTTCTACATAGCCCTCTCAGAGGCTTCCTAGGAGGAAGGACTGTGGTTACCAGGACAGTGTTAATGACTGTATTTGCATATGTGCAGATCCCAAGGTCTGGGACATACATGATCCCAGGATCTGCAGGCTGGGATTGCTGCTGTGCTGGCTGCTGCAGACTCTGATACTTGGGAGCATTTATTGAAGCACTTGGGTCTGAATTGCTTTGGCCAGGGGGTCTTGCAAACACCTCTTCAGGGGGACACATCCCACTGGAACACAGTGAAAGTCCTAAAGGGGCTTTTCAAAGTATGAAGTGAGGATGTGAGCGGAGCCCTGGCGCTTGCAGGGACCGGGCTCTGCTGCTCCTCGCTGGTACGAACCAGACTGTAGCCAAACGTCTTAAAGAGGCAGCCCCAGCCCAGAGAGAGCGTTCCTGCATGTCCGGATTACAACAGGACAGAAATGAAATTGCTTTGAAACAGATCAGGAAAAAATAAATAAATAAATAAAAAAGCTTTATTGCAACTGCTATACTGCAACTGCTATTAACTCCTGTTAATGCTACAGAGGCTACTTGCATCTCCAGATTTTAAAACCAAAATTGCATATGGGAGGCAAACCAGCAGCCACAAGGCCTGGCATGGAGCTTGGCCCTAGAACTGGGCTAGTGTATAAATGCAGGGGTTTGTAGCTACAAGCAGTAACAAATAACACAAGTGTTTTACAAGCAGCACTGATGCTGGAGCACAGTTGTGTTGCTAAGTATAAATCTGTGTCTGTTCCTAGAGAATAAGAAGTTTTGGGTTCACCGGAAAAGGAGAATGAGTTTGGGATATGATTTTCCCCTTGCAGAGAAGGTGTAGAGCTTTGCTTTGAACGACAGAAGGATGAACTGATTAATTTTTTTTTTCTTCTTTTTTTCTTGCTGAAGTAGTCACTCTGTCCTGATCAAGAAAACGATACTGCAAACTGGAAACAAAATGAAAGGAAGGTGCTGGCTGTATCCAAGGCCAAGGCAAGGTGTGAAAGCCAGTTATGAAGGAGAGATGATGGCCTAAGGGGCAACAGGCTCTGGATTTCACAGCTCTGCAAGCCCTGGAAATGGTGCCCGTTAGCCCAGACATCCCCCTTGGGCCTGTCCCTAACCCCTGCCTCCCGTTGCAGGGCCGCGCGCGCCGGTGGGCAGAGGCGTCGTGGTCGGGCAGCTCGGGGGAGCAGGGCCGGTTCCTGCCCCGCCTGCCCCACTTGCTACATGCCGGGCCCGCGGGCATGTGATATATAAGAGAGCGCCCAGGCGGGCCGGGCGTGTGGTGGTGGTGAGCGGCCATGGAGGCGGAAGAGGCCCCGGCGTCGGCCAAGGTGTCGCTGCGGACGCCCAAGTGCTCGCGGTGCCGCAACCACGGCTTCGTGGTGCCGGTGAAGGGCCACGCCGGGCACTGCCGCTGGAAGCTCTGCCTCTGCGACAAGTGTGCCCTCATCACCGAGCGCCAGAAGCTCATGGCGGCGCAGAAGGCGCTGCGGCGGCAGGTGCCTGACCCGCCGCCCGGCGACGCATCGGGCC
>JAVCKT010031365.1:11331-23923 GCA_032273925.1 Rhynchotus rufescens | reverse complement strand
CAATTCTATGACAACACTAATGAAATATACAGCAAAAATAGTAATGACAAGACCAGCACTACAACTCTGACCTTGAATGAATGTGAGTTAAGCTCTTGCACAGTTGTGCTGCATCCACTACTTTCTCTCACACAGAATAATGTGGTAGCATCACTCAAGAATTAAAAGTGAGAGAATAAATAATAAAATAGTTAGCCAATATTCAAAAAGCAGACTCAGTTTATTGCACTGTATCTAGTTCAAGGGATTTTAGGGTCAGCTAAAGTTTCAGGAATCCTTCTAAAAACATAAATAATTGATCTCTGCTTAAAGCATCCTACACTGAATTCTCCTCTGAGCTCATACAGAACTAGCCACGAGCACCCTCTAAATATTTCAGCTAGATCAGTTACTAGAGTGGAATGTCATCAGCTTATAGTCATTAACATAGTTTTCAGGAAATTAAGGGTACAGTATAAGACAATTCTCAATGCATATGACTAGAAACTGATATCAAAGGCTGAAAAACCTCACGCTGATCACTCTGTGGCTTTCTCTGCAAAGAGGTAAGGCACATCTCTCCAAGAAGAAATAATAACCAGAAAGGTGAAAGAAGGCTTTGATTAAAAGCACTGCTCGTGCTCAGGTATCATTTCATCTCATGATTTACTTATTCACCAAGATCACTTACAATATACCTAGAACTGGTAAGACAGCATAAAAGTTTAAGGCAAACAACTCACAAAGTTACCTTTCTCTTTGGTCTATTTGAATGAAGTCAGGTATAGAGACAACAAAAAGAACGTGTGTATAATTGAAAGCAAAACTCAAAAGCTTGCCACAGAATACAAGAAGCTACTGCTATATTAAATAATTTCTCAGGCAATGAGATAAATGAAGGGAAAATACTTCCTTTTTTTTAAGCTTCCAGTTTTTGCAGGCCTCATCTTTCCACACTCGGGCAGTTCTGAGGATAGTCAGGCCATCTGGGTGGCTGATCATGAAGATCAATAAATGCAAAAGAAAGGGAAGCTGTTTTGGGTAAAAGCCTTGCCCTCAGTCGGCACCGTGCTCACCTCAGGCCAAAAGGGCTCTCTGGTCTTTGCCACAACCTGTAATGCAAAGAGGGAGGCAGTTTCCCTCCTGCAACAAGGTTCAGGTCGCTCCCGGTTCTGCAGGTCGGAAGCGACACTTTCCTGCACGGAGGGCAGGACCGGAGACAGCGAGGCCTCTGAAGCAGGAGCTGCTCTTGCTCTGCGTTTCACAGCGCTCCCTGTCCACGGCATTAAGCTTTTACATGCTGTGGAATAGAAATGTGCAAGTAACGGTAGAGCAACAGTGTGTCTCCACTGAGATGCCCTGCCAGCACGTGGGAAAACACACACACAGTGCTGATTTCAGTCTCTCATCCTCTGGGAATTACCTTGTGTTGCACAGGGCACTGAGACATGTCACGTACTGAGGCTACAGGGACGTTCAGAAACCATCACAACCAGTTTGCCACTGTTATCTGTACCTGGACTGGCCACAAGGGAGCTGCAGTGATCTTCACTCGGAACAAAAATGAGTGGGAGGTAATTACCAGAGGCCTGTTGACAGATAAACAAGTCTAGGGAAGCCTTCCCTTTAGGGAAAGGCTGCCATGGAAGGTAGGCTAATGCAGAAATAAAGAAGTGAAGAAAGAAACCCGTGAGCCACAGGCGAAGCCGCTCTGCTCCCACAGGACCACAACATAGCAACTCTGGAAGAAAGGAAGGATAATGCAGCCCACTGGGGGTTACTCTGCATTATTTGAAGAGATTCATCTTGCCTAAAAGTTACTCGTCCAAGTCCAACGTTCCAGGGCAGCCTCGGTTCTCCCTGGAGTCAATGGAGTCTCACCTGGCACCTCCACTGGACTAGTGCATTTTCAATGCTGTCCTAGCATGTTCTGGTGGTTGTCTGAAGTGGAAGACTGTTGAGGAGCAACTGATCCACCCAACAGTTGCCCCGTGCTCTGGGTGTCTCTGCTGGAGCAGGGGGTTGGACTAGATCTCTAGAGGTCCCTTCCGACCTCAACCACCCTGTGATTCAGCAGGGTGCTGCACTGGGCTGCCCATTTCACTCCAGCACAGGATAAACTGAGGCTGCTAAACGCAAGGCCGAGCCCACAGTGAGCTCCTGCATGGCACCAGTGACTCCAGCAGCTGTGTGTCCTTGTCCTTATCTTAAGGGAAGCAGCATGTTCTCATGCCAACAGCCTTTTGCTTGGCAGGAGAAATTTTACCTTTCTCTAAGAAAACCCTGCAAGAGCTCTGAAGACCAGAATGACAACAAACCTGGTTTTTATCTTTTATCAAGATTTGTAGTTTATCAGTGTTTCCCAGTGTTACATGGTCAAGTGTCACTTGTCCCAATTTGATATGACTAAGGCACTTGAAATGTACGTTCCACATTCCGAGGTAAAATAATATTGAAATACGAACCGTTATCTATTTTGTTTTTCTATCAAAGATCGTGCATTGAACAGCTGCAATGGTAGAGGAGTTAAGCTGAGGGTGACACACAAAGCTGGACACAGAAATGACTCTTCTGGAGAAGCGTCTGCTACAGAAAGCAGGCCAGGTAAATGCAAAAACCAGGTTCCTTCCTGGTACACAAGTTTGTCCCTATCACTGATAAGTCACTATGTTAAGCTGTAGATCATTTTTTGCCCCTTGGCACTGCTATCACTACTAAATTTTCAATGCAAGTGAACTCTGTCTCAGCAGAATGGACCTAGCAGAGTTTAAGTGCATTTGCAGTTACATTGCCCCATGGGATAGAGCCCATAAATCAGCCAGGCCTCCCGTTCTTGCAACCTATTTACTTTCTTCATGTGAATTTGTAAAATGTTCATCAAGCTTAAGCTGACAATGTTCTTGAAAATGTTTTTCCTATTTGTTTTCTAGATCTACGTTTTCCCAGATTTTAAATCAGAGTGTGGCCTCTGCATGGTGCCTGGCAAGAAAATAAGGGGTAAATACTGGTGCTGACTGTGGACTTTTGACAGGCAAAATCCTAGCGAAAGAAGCTGCTGGAGGGCAGAAGCAAGCTCATGTGCTGGCAAGAACATGGTGTCCAGCATACACCAGGAAAGACAGAACAGCCGAATGCCAGGGATTCTGGTGGGAATACTCCTGTGCCTGGGCTTCAGACATAAATTTAGCTTCTCTGTAGCACCAAGGAAAATATTTCAAAAGAATGTAATTGGAAGCTGTGCATGAGTGACACTAACGGGGACCAAAATCAGATTGATGTGCTCCTTACCACTGAAGCTAGACTCAGAATGGTGGGGATGCTACCTTGACTGCAAAAATAGATAGATACAAGAATCCAAGAATGGATTTCACCTCTCAGTTCCATACACATCATGATATTTAATGAGCCATGAAGCTGGCAGTACTTTGTGTTATACCTCTGCACATCTGCTGCTTGGTAAGAATAAAGTGAGCTACTGCATAGGTCTCAAGGATGTAAATGTTGAGAGGCAAGTTCTTTTATGGATCACAAATGAAAGGAAGTTGGCTTGCACTCCGAGTTAAGTGATCCTGTTGTGTTTTAAATGAGATGCCCCCCTGAGCCTGCAGAATGAAGTCTCTCCGTTTGTCTAACAAAGTCCCTCCATTTGTCTGCTCCAAAGGCAGGAACAACAAAACCTGCTTCAGCTGGAGAGCTCTGGCAGGCGCAGGAGCTGATTATTGCATCTCTGCACCCATCAGGCCTGAGTTTCCTGCTGACTGAAATCTGTCAACAAGGCTCTTCATCTGCACCAGCCTGGCCCTGACTTTGGGACGCAGACCACTGCCCATTCAGACGGGCATGACACACCAGCCAACAGCAGCATCACTTAGTGCTGACCCAAGAAAGAGCTGAATTATGATTCTGATGGCTAGGTAAGAAAAGTCCCAGCTGAAGCATCATACATGCTTGCAAAATGAAAGAACAGCACAGGAATCTATTCCTAAGCCTCTATCTTCTTGGTACCTATAATCGGAGGAATAGTTTTCCCAGCCAGTGTCCTTCAGAATATTTGCTCTCATCATATAGTGCAGCCTGGTAACTTGTTTCAGTTTCTTCAGTTTTAAGGATCTGAAGCCAGGACAATCCAGGTAAGTAATGAACAACACACATCCAGCATGGCTACAGTCTCTGCTACTAAATCCCTTGCTCACATGAGCTTCAAATAAAGCACAAAATAACATACTTTTCCACATTGATCAAAGTCTCTTTTTTATATTCTTTCTAGTTCAAAGTTTGCAATTTGTGAGGAAATAGAGACTAAGCCTCAACTAAGAGAGGAACCTGAGAGAGTTCTCCATTTCCCGGTCTAGATGGTCATACTGGCTGTCTCCTGCCTCCACATGGAGATCCCAGATGAGCACCTACCAACACCTCCCAATTCCTCACCCACATTCTCGTTTTCTTGCACTTTCAGAACCACAGATTTTTCCAGAATTAACTTTCAGAACCACAGATTTTTCACACAGTTTTTCTGTCTGAATGGACTAGGGGACCAAAACTGCAGAGCATGCTGAAGTCCTCTGCAAAGAGCAGTTCACCTGCAACCTTTGAGGCAAAACCATTTTAAATCTAAATGCCTGTGCAGTATGATGACCGAGGCCTCCAGTCTGGGATTTCTGCACTTCTCTTCCTAGATAACAGACAAGAGCTGTAAGCTGGGCTTTAATTAGCAGAGTGTGCATGGACAGCAAGGAAGGCACCTTGGATGGCTCGAGCAAGCAGCAACAGTTAATCCATAAAGCCATTTTCCAGCCCTGGCTATTAGCCTCAGGGAATCTCATCCACCATGTATTCTTAAGTGGTACTGTCATTACTGATAACCCTGCGTTCAGTCACCACACAAACAAATTAAAATGTGCCAATCTTCATAGCTGCGAGTGAGTCTTCAGCGGAAGCTGGGAAGTCTCCTGGGAATCCTGGTGGGCAAAGGCCCACTTAACTACCACGGCACCAAGACAAGAACCTTTCTGGTGTAGGCAGGATAAGAAAGAAGTCCCTTTAATTGGGATGGAGGAATGCAAGCATTTCCACACGAGTCCCATTCAAATGAAATGGGAAAAGTCGTGCCCTGGCTGAGGGGACAGCCTAACAGGCCTCACACATGCAGCAGCCGCCGTTTTTAACAAACAGGAGAAAATCTCATTAACCTGGCTTCATTTCACTCACATTAAACAAGAAAATAGAATAAATAATATCAAAAAGGTAGCATCCATCTCCTTACAGGGGAACCATGTTGAAAGGCATGGCTATGTCAATGTGTGCGATTAAGCAGGCTGCTAGATCTCATGTTGAGGCCGCTACCACAAACTTTTAGTCCATCTCTCAGATAAGTGGTGAACTTTGAAAATGAACACACACCAGAGCAGGGCCATGAAGCTGATGGCAAAGCACCCCAGGGAGCTACAGCAGGCAAAGGTGCAGACAGGCCTAAGGCTCCGCTTGGTGAGGCAGGAAAGGAATGAGTCAGTCCCACTATGAGCAAAACTCACTGCGTTTTGTGTGTTTTGTGTGTGCCCAAAGTGGTCACGGGCAAGAACGTGCACGGAGCTGGTGTGTCAGGGTGCAGGACCACCCCTGGGAGCACAAAGTCACGGCACATGAGCGGAGCAGGGCAACAGGAGCAGTGCCTGGAAGCACAGGGGGGTCTCAGCTCCCCGCGAGCCGAGGCCACACAAGCCAGGAAGGCTCCTCAGCAAAGCCCTGCACTCGGGCTGCTTTGCTTCTCTGGCCACCAACTAATGAGAAAGTCTAATACAGAAGAACTACAAACACATATAGTACGTGCATATAGTTCCATAAACACAACTTTTCTGAAAGTGAAAATGGCCATTTTGCAAGACAATTTTTGTTTAGGTAATCAAAAACTGTCTGGAAAACAACTGGCTTTTAATTACAGTGGCCTTGCTAAAGATCTCCACGCTTAAGATAATACTGGAATCACACTATAATCTTTAGGAGGTTATACAATCACATGCGGTGCTTACAATAACAAGATATATATATCACTTATTTTATTACTTTATTACTTACATGTTTTGGAACTGAAATATCTCTTGCTTAATCTCATCCACATGATGAATACGGTTGCACTACTTGTGGCAAATCACAACAGACGCTTGGATTACTCAATAATGCTGAGCTGAGAAAAACGTATCTAACTAGCTGGTGCATTTTTTAGTAGCCAAGTATATTTTTAGAATGCAGAAGGAAAAAGACCAGTCAGGAGAAGACTTGTAAAAGAACCCAAGATAACATATCAGAAAGAGATGTATGCAAAAAGTAACACCTAGAGCTTAAGGAGGCCAGAGAAACATTTAAACTTTTGTTTCATGCTCTCCTAGGATTAGTAAGAGAACAGCAAGACCAGTTATATAAATCTTATATGATGCAGAACAATATTTGACACCAGTGTAGCCAGTCCTCAGAGAGGGGCACTGCTCATGGATGTTTTAGAGTTGTGCTCTGCTAGGAAGACTGCAGAGTCGTGAGAGAAGTTTATGTAACCAGCAAGGACTGCACAGTGCATAACTCAGTACAGGTAAGAGGGTGGAATGAGATGAACAATTTACATTAAGAACCTGATGTTGATGACTCTGAACGGACACTTTATGGAGCAGAGGCACTAAAGAATATTCCTGTACTGTCATCAAGGTAACCTGCAAGTATTGGCGGCATGAGCTGCTGCTGCTGGCATCTCTACCAAACCAGGGAGAACTAAGTAAATGAAAGAAACAGGAGTCTGTTCCTTGCAGTGAAAAAGGCTGACCTTTTAGTTGGAGAACTATGGCATTACACATGGAGATCCAGAAAGAATGACATTAAACGTTAGGAGGAATTGTATGCTGGAGCTCACTAATTCCATGGAGACAGAGCAACCTCCCATGCTTGAAGACAAAAGAGCATAGGAAGAGGGCACAGCGTGGGGAAATCAAGCCACCTTCAGAAACACTGCTCCTACACCCCAAAAACACTGGCTGTTCCTTTGACTGGCTGTTCCTTTCTAAGTGCTGCTAAGAACACAGCCTGTTCATCTTGTGTGTATATCTAGCATTGCTCCTCATGCTACACACTGTGTATTTCTGTTAATGTTCTTATTATCTAAAACAATGCTTCACAACTTCTATTTTATTCCTAGGTGAAGTAGGAATGAAGTACCTTTATTCTCTAGGAATTCTCTAGGAGGAAATAGCTTCCTTCTAGAGATAAGGCATCTCCTTATCTCTCTTTTCATCTTCTCATTCATGCTGCCTTCTTGATAGGTTAATTAAAAGAGCAATGCAGAGATGGCCAACATGAGCAAACTCTGCTTTGCAAAGGAGGGAAAGAAGAGCTTCAATAGTGGCAACTTGTCAAACTGTGACAAATCCTTCTCACGTGCCCAGTCCCAAGCACTGAGCCATCTTTGAAAAGAAGCCGCCGCTGGCACCAATATGATGCCAGGCTGCCAGTCAGGGACAGCACAAAGTGGAATCACAGGAGTCCTTGGGCTTCCTTCTCTCCCTTTTTCAGTGACTGAAGATCTGCATCACCACCAGAAGGAAGCTTTAGGGTTTTTAAGCACTCTCCACACAGGAGATGGTATTTACCCCCTTCTAAACTGGCTCTAAATTATGTTGATTTGGAAACAAGAGAAGCAGGGTCAAAAATGACGTTACGTGCAAAAAAAAGTATCAGCTGCAGCAAACACCTACCTTTGTGGTATATAAAACATGTGCTGTGGAGGGGGTTTGTAGAGGACTCCTCCATATACAGGCCACAGACCACTTAAAATTCTGAAAAGAGAACTCTTTCCACAGCCATTGGGTCCAGTGATTAGAAGATGCATCCCCTCCTGCACCTACAACAGAAAGCAACAGAATGGAAGATGTTACCAGGGTATAGAAAGATCCCCTAAAGCAAGTTATACAAGACATTGCATCAAATTATCAAGCCATTCCATTAAAACTTGCACATCTTTTAGCAGCTGCTCTAGAAAAAGCAGTTTTAGATGCAATACGTGGGTTGAAATGATAAAAATAACTGAATGACAAAAATAATATTCACTATTAGAATGATAGATTATTATTTTCTAGAACACAAATCATTAAATTGGAAACTTTTTTCTTTTTTTTAAACTATTTGGGTGCTTTGTGCTTTAGAATTAAAAGCTGAGCATAGTTTATTTCTAATACATGGCAAAAACATTGAGTCCCACTATCTGAAAGATGGAAGGCATCACAAGTCACAGTCTAGAACAACTCCAATAATTTCAAATAATCCTTTTGGTGCATTTACAAACAATTCTTGCAGACTCTTGCTTGCACTAGTTTCAATATGAAGACATCATAATATGTTAAGGGCAATCAGTTATTTATAGGTATATTCAAACATTATAAAAATTACCTACACTGATTATATCAGAATATCAATACACCACAGTTGGGATCAATTATTCTAATGTGGATCATGCCCAAAGGGGGTAACAGCCTACAGAGCAGAGCCATATCCATCAGGAACAGTAATATAAGCTATGCAAGCAACACTGAACTCCACTCTGCCTCTCCCTGCTTCATTAACAGTGGTATTCTGGGTGTGATGATGTTTATTCATCTGAATATAAATCTGTGTATATATAAGGATGTATATTTATTCATAATCACGTTGTCTGCTTGACCTTAAAGCTGTAACTGTCCAACCTGGCATCCCCACACTGCAGCCACTGCAAGTTTTGCATAGCTGGGACCCTGTCCTCAATTCTTATGCACACACAGAGATGACAAGAGGAACAGCCTGTTTTAGCTAAATTGAAGGACCTGCTGTAATTATTCATGTGTAGTGTTCTGATAACTCCACCTGTTTCTAAAAATAGCAATATCTGCAATGAAACAGGACATACATGAGGGTGATTCAGTAAAACCATTCATTACAATTGTGAGCAGGTAAAAGGTGGTATTTTTAAGAGCTTTTTAAAAGCAATTGAAGCCTTCACTGAGCAAAGACTCCGCAGCTGGACTTGTCAACTATGCTGTCAACTATTAGTAATTATGGCCTTTTGTGGTGAATAAGTTAAATTACAGACTCATTTTTTTTCACGATTGATATGAACTCCAATTTTTAAAAAGGAACCTACGGGAATAAAGCATCCCAGTTCCACTGAAATTGAGACTGATGGATGCAGACTATCACAGAGGCCTTTGAAAATCACATGTGTGTTTTTTAGATCTGGCAACAGCACCAGAAATCCTCTCTCCTCTGTCTCAGCAGGATAAACTACACATATCTGCCTCTATTGAGCTACTATGCCTACCTTTCTGGACTTCCCCTTTTATCCATATGCTCCTCCAAGTACTTAACATAAAGTACATGAATTCTGTCCTGTTTATGTTAATGTGATGGCAACAATCAGAAGATTCTTGCATAGCATCTTACTTTGATGTTCAGTCTGGAAACCACCACATCGCCGTTCGGAGTAATAATGGGAACATTTTCACAAACAATTCCATGATCAACATCAATAACTCTGCCTAGAAAGAAAAGGAGAGCATTTAGACTCGGTGAAGATCTCTACTCAAAAATCCTATCTGATTGTCTCTATGCAGAGCTGAGAAGTATAAATTGGTAGGTTTTGAACAACTCTTATGTGCTCCAGGTACCCCAGTGGAAATCTGGATGATATATCTGGATGATAGAAAGAAACTCCATATTACCACAAATATTATGCATCCTATAAAATATATCACAAGCGAAGCATTACAAGCACGTTTATTCACATTCAGTACCCATTTACTGTATTTTGCTTAAAACAGGTAGACAATATCCATCAAAAAATGTTCAAGAATGGGCTTAGACACATGCAGACAAGTTCCCCTTCCTTCTCCTGAAGATTTCATTTGAAAATAAAAGTTCCTTTTGCTATCAGCTCTCACTGTAAGCCCAGTTCCAGCTCCTCCAGCAACGAGAGCAAAGGAGGAAATGCTCAGCAGCTTATTTCCAGTTCTTCCTGAAGCCACACAGACTGTAAAGGCCTCTTGTAAATATTTGTAAAAACACTCTATTATCTGTACTTACTACTGGGAGTTTGTACAAGCTTAAACACACACAGTGATGAAACATTTGGGTCCTCTGTAACAAATTCATGAGAACTGCTAGATAAACTTTTCTGGGAATAACGGAAAAAAAAAACCAAAACCAATTCTAAGTGCTCAGTTGCATGTTAGCAGGTTTATCCAACAGAACCCAGGATTCCCAGACACATATCAGAAATAGTCTTTATAAACAAGAAGCAAAGAAGAGGCATTTCTCCTTGTAAAAGAAGGCTGTATATTTAAAACTTAAAACTTAAACTAACTTAAACTAACTAAAAAAAAATGATATAAATTTATACGGGATGGTTTAAAAGAAAATAAGTACTATGTAGTAAAATAATCTCTTTGGGGAAGCCTAATACTAAGATTTTTGTTTTTTAACAATAGAGGCCTATACATATGTGTGAGCGTTTGTACTTTCATCCCTATGCAAATCCACTCTGATGGGATTTCTGAAGTATCCAGCGTGAAAGGAAGCAGCAGAAATAGTTTTACAATGGAGCTTGTCATCAAAAGCACAGGGCCTGTGGCCTAGATTCATCTGGCCTAAATTCCCCTTAAGTCTCTGGGAATACTGCTCCCCACTGGCTAAATGCCTCCCAAAACCCCTAACTTGTCAGACAGAAATGCTGCCCACTGCGACTTCCGAAGAATTTAGGCTCCATGAAGTTTGCAACTGCAACGGAATCAAATCTTGGGGAAAAAAAAGATGGAAACATGAACAACATTCTTTCATATCTAAATTTGTTTTTATACAATACTTCTTTTTCAAAATACAAATCCAAGAAGGGCCCCAGCGTTATTTCATTCTCCTATGAAGTGCAAATCTTTTTTTTTCTTTTTTCTCCAACGACATCTCAAAACATACCACAAAGAATCATCTATTTTACTGGCAGTCAAATATTACCAGCATCTCCAAGATTAAGCAAGCAGCTGTTTCCACAGGCAGCCACTGTGCTGCAGCCAGCTGTTTGTTTTGCAAAGCCTGTCAGAGCATTTTGAGATCTGTGCTGAAGGGCAACCCTGTCAGAATCTGTCAAAATACGTTATTTCATAAAAGCACTTAGGTGTCTTTATCTCTAACTAGATTTAAGGGATTTTTACCGAGAGGGAATGAGGGTCTTCAACAATGAAGATGAGGGGGGAAGTAGAAGGAACTGCTGGGGAAACTGCAACAAGCCCATGGCAGATGTGTGAAGCAGAAGCTCAGCGAAAAGAGGCAGGATGAGACAGTGGAGACCAGAGCACAGCAAGAAAGATGTGCACAAAAGATGCTGTGAGGAGGCTGGAGACAAAGATACTGACACCAGAAAGATACAGACTAGAGAGGGGAGGAATTAACAGTGGTACATGCTGGAATGGGAGATGGTGAGAAGGGTAGGGCTGTCAGCACATTTTCACTTGAAAATTGCCACTAAAGAATGAGAAAATGAGCATAGGCTGACTTTTTTTTTTTTCTTTTTTTTCTTTCTTTTCTTTTAAGCAGCTGAAAATAAATTATTGCTCTTGTCAAAAATTAACAAACAGCTCCCTTGCTCTCTTTCTCTCCTATTTCAAATAAACTACGAAAAATATGAAATTTCTTCTTTTCCAAAAGAAAACATTCGAATCTTCCTCAAAAGTGAGATGTTAAGTATCGGGAAACACTTCAAATGCATCAGGAGAAGGAAGGCACTGCCCCAATAATGATAGCAACAATAACACTACCAATAATAATATTGTAAACAAAGTGCCCTTTTTCACTGAAAGTTTTCACAAAAAAAAAAATTGAGTAATCCTAGAGAAAATATATTAGAAGGACTACAGCAATAACCTGTAGTTAAAAAAAAGAACACAATTATGTGAGGAATATAAAATGAGAGGCAACACAGAAATTAAAGTGAGAGGTCGGAATTGTTGTAAAAGCAGCAGCTTTGTTCACTGTCCCACTTCACCAGCAAGACCCCCACCCAGAGAAATATATAAAAATGTAAAATAATTACCCTTGATTTCTAAGGGACCCTCAATGTGTAATTCTGCTTTATCTTGATTCTTCTTGTTGCTTTGGGACTCTTGAACAACAGCAGTTCTTTTGTAGATGCCTCTTTTCACTTCATCAAAGACTGAGAACATGTTGTAGACCCGGGCCGTGTAGCCTGCTAGTTCGGTAACCTGAGAAATAGCAAATGTCCCATTTCAGTCAAACTTTATAAATCTTTACATGAAATACTTGGCCAAAAATACAAGAAAAACATTCCCAGCTAATTTGAGCCAATCCTCCTCAAATGTTACTCTGGAAGAATTCATTCTTTGAGACTCTGTGCTATCCTCTATGATTATTTTTTATACTAATGAGCACATAGAAACGTCTTGAGGGGAACAAATTTCAGATAAGCTAAATCACTGTAGCTCTAGTAAAAGAGGAAGTTGCAGGAACTGTTGAATCTTCAATCTGCAAAGATCAACTACCAGAATATGTCCAAAAAGAGAACCTATAATACAAGAGAAACCCAAAAACCCAACCAGGG
>JAVCKT010031361.1:0-23058 GCA_032273925.1 Rhynchotus rufescens | reverse complement strand
CTTGAGAAACACAAGCAGATCAATAAACCTCTGGTGAAGAGAGCAGCAAGGGCAGACTGCAGTTGGAGACCACTGGTAGATTGGGAAAAGTTATATTATGTATATAATAGCTAAATCAAAAAATCTGTGTTGGTTGAAAAGGTGAAGTAAATGCTAGAGAGATCCTCCATGTACTCCAATTGTGAAAGGATGATTTTTTTTATAATAAGCGTGATTGAAAGAATTATTTTTTTTGTAATAAGCTTGGAGAGTTGCTGCTCGGCAGCCTTGAGCAAGACCCTTGGTCTTCTCTACCTCAGTATTCCCAAGCGCAGAGGAAGAACATTGATCTTATCTGGCTTCAGTTAAATGCTCCACATGCCAGGGATGAGGGGTACCAAATGACCTCCAGAGGCACAAGAGAGGAGAAGGGCACAGCACAGATCAGGAGAGATCTTTGGGGTTCAATGAAGCATCACTGGTTTGTCCCGGGTCCCATTCTGTTGATGGAAATGATGGAAAAGTGCCCACTCTCAACTGGGCTTGAAGCCCTTCATTGAGCCAGGCTAGGGCAATTCCAGCAGGTCTGGTATTAACCTTTCTGGGTTATTTATGATCAGCCCTAGTAAAAGCAGGAAAGCAGATCAGGCTCTTTTGTACTCCTGAGATGCCTGGGAACAAACTAATTTATAAGGCACCTGGAACACCCTGGAGTCCTTTCAAATACCCAGAAGAGTATTTGGGGTTCAGTAAATGAACAGGGGCAGGGCTGCTGTGTCCCTTGTCTCTCTCAGTCTGAGTTCCCATTATGCAGTAAATAAATAGCTATCTGTTATATGGCTATTTTTTAATAAAAACACTTTGAAGTGTTTTGATTTTCCTTAATTAAAAACACATCAAGACATGGATAAAGCGTTATGGAATGGCGTGTTGTGGCATTGCATTTTACAACAGGCAAGCAAATTTCTAATAAAATGGTTTTTGAAAGGAATATTGCCTTCATTCAAATCTCCTATAAAAACTACCCATCCATTAATTCCAATTAATGACACTACAGCATTTCCACTAACACTGGTAGTAATTCTTGGCTAATGGATGATTTTCAACAAAATCAGAATCAATGTAAATTCGGACAGGACCCTTGCAGAATTAATTTACTGCCTTGATGGTAGTTGAACCAGAGCGCTGTGGTCTTCTCAGGCATATAAATCATAGTGGTTTGCGATGGTTTCTCAGCACTGCTGTAGGCAGCCTAGGCTATAAAGCCACAAGTGGTCCATGCAGAGAAAAGAAAGTGAATTCGATTTGCAAGAAAGTCAGGCCACTTGTAGATCTGCAATGGTGCAAATCTGCAATACAGTACCTGAGCAGGATGGAGTTTTACCCTAGCTGCATGGAAGTAAGACTTGGACCTACTGAGAGAAAAAGAAGCCTCAGAAAACAGACAATCCATGAAGCAGCTATGCCAAGCCCAGTTCTTCAAGAACGAGGACAAACACTTTGTTTCCTCATCTCATCCTAAGCCTGGTAACCACCTAGCACAGCATCAGCTGCCTCAAACCTCTGTTCTCCCTCCTAGCAAGGAAAATCATCCCTTGCCTGGTCCTTATAGCTCCCTGCTCCTTCTGTTCACTCACTGAGCTTGGGCACCATCTGGTCATGGGAAGGGTTAAGTCATTTCTTCCTCCACCTAGAGAGTTTTAATTAACATTTGATCACATAGCTTAATCTACACATCTCTGCCTGTCTGCCTGGTTGCTCTCTGATGTCCTTTGGAAGAAAAAGGGGTAAAACTTTACCCATGGAAGACCTTGAAAAGAGTCATTCTGCAGTCACCACATTGAGGACCTAGCGAGGACATTGAGAACTTTGCATGGCACCAAACATGGCAAAACAGCAGGAAAATTGCATTGGCTGGGAGCAAATAACCCTCTCTTTCCTTCATATGCATCATTATTTTTAGAGAGAATAGAGAGTATTAGTTGGGAACTTACTACAAATGGAAAGTTTTGCATGTGAGAGCAGAGGAAAAGCAATTAAAATAAAACTTGCTCTTTATGTGAGCGCATCCCGGGAGGGCTCTCCTCTGAGCAGGGTAGCTCCTCTCCTCTGCTTTAAAGGAATTCTTATTTATAGCCTGGAAATGGGCTATAAAGATATGTGATGGGATGAGGGCACATCCTGAATGGTGACAGGGCAAACATCCCAACAGGATCTTAAGCAAGCCTGGAAGTAACCAACAATGAGCAAAAAGTTGCACGTGTTCTTATAGGTAAGAGGCTTGGGGTGATTTTCTTAAGAATAGGAAAGGAGGATGTTTTTTATGTTTTATTTCATGTATCCATGGTGTAACGAAAATGCAGAAAGCAGCAGCGTGAGAGATTTCTAAAGTGGAAAAGCCACAAAAGGCAAGCTGCCCTATCATGGATCTACTTCTTTTCTTCTTCTATCCCCCCACCAAAACATTCCTTTTCCTTGATGAGGGATTGAGGGACTGGACATTAGCCTGGCTCCCTGGGCAGGTTCCAGGGGGGATCCACATCAGCATCCCTCTCGCTGTCAGAGGACAAGAAGGCAGCCTGATAAAAGCAGTTTCCGAAGCACAGAGCAGGGTAACCTGTCATTTTCTGGATGGCTTTATTGCAGCTTTCCGCTTGGGAAAGAGCAGGGGTTCCTCCTCCTCCTGGCTGAGCAGATTGTGGGATTCCCGGCTTACACGAGCACTGAGCGGAACAGACTCTGGCAAGGAAGAGAAACACTTCTTCATCTCAAAATAAGGAGCCCAGATGGAAAAAAAAAGCCACTTCCAAGTGATTATGTCAATGCCCTAACACACGAGCTCCGAGGAGCGCCGGATTTCCCTGTGTTAGCTTAGGAGTGGAGCTGACACATGGATTTAAGGTGCTTGGGACCACATGCATTGGTCAGTGCAGTGTGACTGATGGAGACATCTCAGCATCAGGGGTGATTCTGTGAGAGGCTGAGGATGCTTTGGAGAACAGATTCCCTCCATATTGCAACAGGAAAAACGAAAGCTTTTGGAAGCTTCCTTCCAATCCTATCTTGGTGTAAATGTGCTTAAACGTGAGCCATTCCATAGGAGTTAAGCTTAAACATAAGCAAGTGCTTCAGCATTCACCTGGATGGGGCTTCTCTCCTGAACAAGACACCTGGTGTTTTTTAAACTGATTGATGTATTTGGAGTAAGCTAGTGCTAATGATCGTGTAAATTAAAATCTGGAAGGCATCCAACTTTTTAAAAGCTTCTTCTAGTGCTGCAGCTACACATAAGACAATTTTTTTTGCTTCAAGGGTACCTGTGTGGAAATCCACTTTTATTCACAAATATTTTGGGGTAGAGGTTGCCTTTTAAAGGAGCTCCAGTAATTACTGTGATGGGGTGGTTCTCCAGGTCATCTGGCATTAAGTCCAATTTGGAATGCAGATTATTCAAAATAACCCAGGCATGCCTGTCATTATTAAACTCTGCTAAAACTAATAGTAATAAAAATGCACGCACGCTCTTTGCTTTGCTTATTTAGTTTGGCAGTTCCCCCCTGTTTCTTATAGCAGTGACCCAGAGTGGGTAACTCCTGACAAGGTGGGCATCTGCTCTAAGTGTGTTCAAAGAAAATAGGGCCTGGAAAAAACAAATTAATATTAAAAAAGATTTTTTTTTATTCCATACTGTGTGTTAATTCTCACTGAAAAAGCATCCAGCCGGAAAGGGTTGAGGGTCTCCATCCATTGCATGTCCAGCCCCCATGATCCATGTGCATCGTTAGTGTCCTCCAACTTCTGTCATTATGTGAACAGATCAATTCCCCCAGGAGCACATGGAGAGGTTCTCCTCCCTGGTCCGTGCACTGGTCCTCCAACGTACCTGGGCACCCCTTCTGGCACCATTTCAGCCTTGACACCCTCTCTGTAAAGGAATTAGAAAGTGAGGAAGTTGCCAGCTCCATTGGGAAGCTTGGATTTGCTCTCAATGCAAGAGCTGCTGGATATTTTTTCTTACCCAGGCAGTGACATACCCATATTCCAGGACACTGTACCCGAGGGCAAAGCCCAAAATACCTCCCTCAGAGCAGTACCTCTCTGTGTCATCTCTGTCCTTGAGTCTTGTCCCCTTCCTTTGGTGGAGAGTCATTCCAAGAGAGCGATCCTCAGGCTGCTGCATCTACTAATCTTGTAAGCGCTACTCATTTTGCCCAGGCTATCAGTGTAAAATGTCTCTCCGGTGCAGTACATTTATTAAAATCCTAATGGAATTAGAGTCCTCCCACCAAAAAGCCAGATGGTTGGTGATTTTATGTTATTAGTTAATGCAATTTAGCATTAAAGTTGTGAGTTAAAAAGAGTTCGTGTTGTTTTCTTTATGGTGTCCCCTTATATTTTGCCAGGGAAATAAATTTATGTTTAAGTAGGGCTTTTCCTTTATTAATGAAGTCAGTTAAAAGAATGACCCAAATGAAGGGGATATTCAGTTTTGGGAACAGTCATCTTTTATTATTGCAGGCAGTTCTGGCTCTAGGAGCTTGTGTTGGAAAAAAGCCTTCCACATTTATAGCCCTTAACCTCCACCAAGAACCACGGAGGGACACTATAAATGGAGAATATCACAATAGACTTGATGCCTTCACTGCTGTCAAATATCTTCTTTAGAATGATTGGCAGCTGCCAATAACAGTATGTGCCTTGACAGGGGTTGAGGAGGGATGTCCTTGGGTGCTGTGCACTAGGACAGCGGTGCCTTGCTCTGCCTCAGTCTTTCCTTTCAAAAATGAGGTTTTCATGAGGATGCAGAAGGTCCAAACCGTGTCCTCCTCTGGGCTTCCCCAGGCATTGCCTCTTCTCTTGGCCAGGCACCATCCAAATCCTCACGCTGGGATGGTGTCTGATGTAAAACTGCTCCAATTTGCTGGATTAATCCTCAATCTGACCGAAACCAATGCAGGAATGTCAAAGTAGGATGGTTGTTTTGGGTTGTTTTCCCTACAGAAGAGTTTTTGTAGGGGAACGACAGAGTTTCCAGCCTAGCAGGTTGACATGGCTGGTAAAGCACACTCTATAAATATTAAAACTAAAGAAAGGCTTCTAACCCACCTCAGATAATGAAAGCAAAGCAGCACAAATAAATGAATTATTTTTGTTCCAGATGACCAAACATCTTGTTTTTCCCATCTTCATTGAGGGGATGCTCAGGGCTGCCAGCTCTTGTGGAGCCAACCCCAGTGGTGGGCAAAACCCCTTCTTCCTCACTCCTTTGCTGCCAGAACTATTCAGAAATTATTCTTTTTTCTTTTTTTCTCTGCTTGAAGCATTTCCTGTAAACCAGAAGATATATGACTGTTTCGAAGAGTTTTAATACTTCTACCAGTAACTGGTGGCGAAGAAGCGAGGCATTGCGGGTGAAGGAGTGCACGGCAATTTAGAAGATTTAATAGAAGTCGATTTTACACTTACACACATTAACATTCACACGAGCTTGATAAGAAAAAAAAAAGCACCATCCAGTTTTCTTGCAGCTACACGACGCTGTTTGCCGAAGAATTTAGTTATAATTAGTCAGATTAAATTCTATCCATAGATAGCTCCAATGCTATCCAGAAAAGCTACCTCACTTTCTATTTTTGCAAACCGTGCTGACAATAAATGCTCTCAAATCTGACAGGATATATTGTCTTTTCCCATTGCCTCTTGTAACCTGACAGTGAAAAATGTGCACTTTGGCATCCAGGGAGTCATTTGTTACCTCTCCACTTCTTCTAATTAATGAAAACATAAGGGGAGAAACAATAACTAGGCCTACTGTTCAGGCAGAAAATGATTATTACACAAATGAAATAAAAATATTTTTGGCACCTGATTGCCTCAGCAATGACATAATCAGAGGGGGTTTTTACTGACTATGCAATAAAAATATATATAACTATAAATGCAAAATACTTAAAGGTCCTGTTTTTCCCCTCCTCTGCCTTGTGGTTACAGCCACCTTAAAGGCTGTCTTAAGGATCATTAAAAAGATGGGATTTAGAGACAAAAGAGAGCCAAAAAGGGAGAGGTTGGACCCAAACTCAAGCCTGGGTTGGCTTTGCTGAGGGACAGGTGCTGTTTGGCATAGGGCACCTTGCTGAACCCGGGCCAGGCACTGCATTTCTGCCCTAGGACACACGAAAGGGAGGATGGAGATGGACTCTGTCGATATCATCAATACCTAGGATTGAGCAGGGAACATCTCCTGGTATCCCGGAGAGAGGTGGGGAAGCAAACCTGCCCCCTGGCACTGCAATAACAGCATTTTCACACGGGTCAGCTGCCCACTGCAGACTTTGAGGGCTGCAGGGTGGAGGAAGAGCTGCAAATAATTCACGGTGATTTTAACATTCCACCTGTTCTCTGCTATTGCTGCAGCCGTTGACCTTGAAGGGCAATTTCTCTGCTTTCCCCTTCGACTGAGGAATCAGCTTAAGTTAAGCTAACAAGCAGTTCCTTATTTTTGCTGCTTTGAGCTTCAAAGAGTGCACAACTTTAGAATAGTGCTGCTATATACATATATATATGTATAAAAAACAGAGCTTTTTATCAGATGTTGTTTAAGCAAAACACAAGGAAAATAGCATTTCGTATTTCTTAAGAGTAAAATGTCTACTAGAAAAGTTCTTACCCAAGATCTGCATGTGACACATCGCCAGGGGATCTATCTCCTATTTCAGAAATCCGAGATGTTCCCATTCATCATTCATTCCTTTGGGCTTTCCATAAAATTTTCCAGAATATAATGATTGTCCTGGTCTCTATGAAAACAGAGGGCATAATTTTCTCGGTTCATCAAAATTACAGAAACAGTGCTATCGCATTTGAGGGGAGCTGCTGGGATGAGAACTAATATCTTCATTAACCACCAGAAGCTACAGGAAAACTGGTGCAATATTTGGGAAAAGAAAAAAGATAAAGCAGCACAGTTGTGATATTTTGGCATTGGGATTCAAGCTGAGCCACACTTTATTCCATGGTTCTGAATGAGATCGTGCACCGAGCCAGGTGCTGTGCTCATCCTGGTGCTAAAAACCAGCCTCAAGTAACCTGTGACTGTGTTCAGCTCCCCTGCAGTAAAGTAAATGCAAGGTTTGGCTTGAGCCAGCAATAAACAAGGTGTCACACGGGGAAAGTGTCATTGCCCTTAGCTGCTGTGGCTGGCAAGGGGGGGACCTGGCTACCTGGGAGTGACTCACCCCAAAGAGGATGAATGTCTTTCATCCCGTTAAAGAAAGGAGGGGATACTCCGTTAATAATTGTGATGCACAGCCAGAAATAATTAGAGGCTTCAAGACTGGCAGTCATAAATTGCTTTTCTTTTAATAACACAACGAAGGCAGAGTCGCAGAGGTAATAGAAAAGTGCAGCTCAAGCAGAGAAGTTCAAATGAAAAAATCGAGGCCAAATCCATTGCTTTAATTCCTTTCTTGCACAAAGGACAATATAATATTCTGGGTTTCCAGTGGAGTAACTTTAACTGTAGGTCTTAATTATGTCCACAGCTAACTCTAAGGGAGAGGAAGAAATAAAATCTTAAGGGGTGGCTCCTTGGCTGTTTAAAGCTGTGAGATGCAGCCCTGGGAAGATGCTTCCCCCTGTGCTGCAGGATGCACTGCCTGGGTGATGGACATAGTAGACAGGAGGGAGTCTGATTGCAGCTGATTGCAGCTTGCACATCCAGGAGACATCCTGGAAAACGGCCAAGGCTGCTAACGGGAACTCCAAGAAGCATCATTCTCCCAGGGGATTTTCTTGGGATACATCAAAGTGATAGTTCTTCCATTGCTGGAGATGCGGTACCGGCCTCCTGCCCGGCTTACTCTCAGGGCTGCCATGGAAGGAATTAATAGGCTGAACATAGGTGGTGAAGACGTGGGAGAAATCTTCTCGTAGGAGGACCCTACACGGCTGATGTAGAGTGGCTATAGAGAAGCTCAAGCTGGGGGAGATAAGGATTTCCTTGTAGCTCCCTACACGCAGAGTGGCAGCGTTTGGAGCTGTGCAAGCAAGATCATTGAATTCTGCTTAGGCGATGTTATCGATCGCAGCAATTTCCTTTAATTAACATCGAAACGAACATCCTTTTTTTTGTACACGATGACACACTTATTAATATACAATGTAAAACTTGAAAGGTGACCAAAAGCAGTGAAACGGCTTCTAAATCTCTGTGATCCTTTTGGAAAAGAGGAAAAGCTTTGCTTCCATGCCCAATCTGTCCTGCAGAGATAACACTGTTATTTGCACTCTAGCAGCATTGGAAAGATCTGAGCTTAAGGCCCAGTTGTCTTGGGTACCATCAAGCAAAAAAGCTCATACAACCTTTCATGTGAATATCATTAAACACAGTTTTATTGGCTTTCCAAAGCGAATGTAAACATTTCTGAGCCAAAAAGATGGGCTCAGTTTGATCCGCACAAGCATCTAATGTAGGCTGGAGGCTCCAGTGTGACTTTTATGTAGTAGCCTGCAATATGTCCTAGTTTAATTTGCTCCATGCATTTTGCTCCTATTAATATAGCTGAGTTTTATATCAGAAGTATCTTTTGCAAGGGCTTAATGCTTTCCTCTCACATGGAAATAAATGTAGTATGTGGTATGCGTATTGTATTTGGTAATCCTTAATGTGACTGATCAATCATCAATTTTTTAAAAAAGGGAAAATATCATTGGGTAGAAAAGGGACCAGATATCAAGCCAGACAATTATCTCCCCTCCTGAATGAGCTGCTGCTTGCCAAACCAGAAAGAAACAGCCATTTGGCAGAACAGTAAATATAACTAATACCTTTAGGACATGTAGGACAAAATAATTTGCTAATAACTCTCCAAGCACTGGAAAAACATCCAGAATGAAGGTGCATGTCCCATTAGTGGTGTGAAAGTTGCTGTGTATTGGTACAAGGTCCCACATGGGGTGGGAGATGTCACTGTTGATAGTGATATCCACGTCTTCACGGCTGATAAGGCATGAGTTGAGCTGAGATTTAAGCCGTGTTGTGATAAATACCATCCTAGCTGGGTAGGTGCAACTGGTTGATGGTGAGATGGGGTTGGGGCTGTTGGGACTGATACATGTCAGTTTACATCAAACCATTTGTTGGATAACAACAAATTGGGTTGTATCAAAGGAGCACAGCCAAGGGTTGCAGGCAACAGGCCTGACCTACCTTAAAATAATTATTATTACCTGCAGATAGTTATTTGAAATCTAGATATCCTTTTTTTTTTTAAAGAAGAAAATTACGTGTCCTTGTCAATTTGATGCTTGCAATTAAACAAATACGTAAGAAAAAAAATAAGATCAAAAGAGAGAGAGAAAAAAAAATTGTTTTATTTTGCTAGGGCCTACAGAAATGCAAGTCATTTCTCCGGAGCTGCTGAGCATGACTAGCTGGAGCACCGTGTTGCTGTCACGCTGCCCAGGCTGATCTGCACGCAGAGATGTTCTGGCATGAAGCTTCCCTGAATTAACATTTTTTTTCCCTGTGAATGGCACCGTTTTTCCTGTGGAGGGGAAAATCCTGCTGCCTGCAATGATGATCTCAAGGGACCACCTCTAAGAGGAAGGGAGAAATTTATTCTGGGAGGCTCACACGGTGTCGGGCTCTGCTGAGGGTGACAAGGGGCTCGGCTGTGTCCTGGCTCAGGGGCTGAGACCTCACCGGGTAATTTGATGCTGACATTAAAATCTGTCACCATCCCAAGCAGCGGGAGAGAACGCCACAACGCTTGCTAAGAGGCAGAAGATAAAATCACTAGAAATTATTGCTTCAGAGTGACCTTCCAAAAATACCTGCGGTGATCAGCGCTGGAGAGCTACAAACCGCCCGAGAACGGCAGAGACTCCGCTCTGAAGCCAAGTCCTCCCCTGAGAGAGGCAGTTTGCACCTTGCAAAACACCGTCCCCAAATAAATTCTGGGCAGAACGCACTGCAACGGCAACAGAGTAAAGGAGCCCTTTCCATGCAAGCACCGGGGGCTCAGCCACAAGCAAGGGCTGCTCCTTATCTCTCATTAACCCAAAGGTTAAATGGGCTTCTCTTCTGCATCTGATAAAACTGACTTCAGTTTTCCAAGAAGGCCACGGTTGCATCTCCTGCTGCCTCTCAAGAAGGGCAATCTTATGGGGGGCCCTTTTAATATCACAGCCCCCTTGCCAAAGCCAGGAGCATCCCCGAGCTGCTGGATGCAAAGCATCAGATGGGCCTGTGTACACTCTTAATTTCCAATACGTTAACAACACGCTCTGAAACTCTTTCCAGGACATAGCCCGTAAAAAGGAATTAACTGAACAGTCATTAGGATATAATGTGGTAGCGTTAAGGTGAGTCATGCAATAATTACCATTGTTTCTAATGGAGTTCCCATGCGGTTTCTGCAAAACAACACCCCTCACCTCTGCTTTTGGATAGACACACACCTCGTTGCACATGCACTTTCATGCACGCTCAGTTCAAGCACAAAAATCAAGGACAGATCCAGTGCAATGCTTGGAAAGTTGCATCTCCAAGCCCAATGTGTGCAAAGAAACCTCTAGTACTGGTAGTGGTTGGACTTGTGGGAAAATCAGAGGTTGTTGGCTGGGTTCTGAGAGGAGCCGACAAGGACAGGGAATACGGGATGTGACACAAATGCGCTCTGCTAATGCTGTAAATTAGCCATCCTCAATATGTATTTAATATAATAAACACAGAAGACAGCTACTGTAAGTTAAGCACCAACTGACAGTGCTTATAATGAGGATTAATACACATGCAGGTCTCATGGATTTGTTAAACTTTGATAAATATTTATTATAATCCCCTGGTTCTTAGCTTACACTTGAATAACTCGGCTAATGTTAAACAAATAGAGAAGCAGGACTGGAAAGACTGGGCAAAAGCCTGTCAGTGGCACCGTGAGATCCCAGCTCCGGTGCCCATGGGTTTAACAGGATTTGCATTAGTGCCTCTGCTTGCTGATGTGCTCCAGAAGGGAATTTCTCCATCATTTCAGAGGAGATGATCATTTTCAGGGATCTTTTTCAGGGAGTAAGGTTACCTGTGTCCTTCTTGAGACCAGCTCCTAAGAAGCCTTTGCTTGCTGTTATTCCAACAGTCCCAAGAGGAAATGAGTTTTTCCTGACCGTTTTGCATCCTGCTGCAGCCTGAGCATAACTAACTAACCTTGCCTTTGCAGCTCGAAGGAAAAATCCTTTCCCACATATTGGTTCAGTATTTTCTCGGAAAAGGGAACTCAGACTGTAGCTGCAGTCTGCAGTGGAGCAAGCAAAAAATTGCCCTTGTCAAGCTGTTGTGTCCCTGTAGTTTGGGATTTTCATGTGGGCAGCTTCTTCTGCTTGCATAAAGTGGAAATCTCCCTGCATAAGGACAGCAGCAATGAGAAGGAAATTTTTTACTAGGAAGTCTCCTTAGTGTTGGTAGAATGAAAAGCCCCATTGCCTGCAGACCAGGGGCTCTATTAAAAGCTCCTCACATATTTTGCATCCATGTGGAAGCCTTTGCATGAGGTGCAGTGAGGAAGACCAGCACTGCTTTCACCTGACCATCATGATGGAAATGGAGCTTGCTCTTTTCTGAACTATTTATGCTCAGGGCTTGGCTGATTTTGTTTTGTTTCTTTCTTTTTTTTTTTTTTTTTTCCTGGCTTATCAAAGGATTCCTAGATCTTCTGACGGAGTTCTACCCATATCAGATGATAAATTAGCTTCTTCTGTAAGTGCCACGCAGAGCATCGCTGCTGGCTGGCCTTGCTGCTCATTACCATCTTTCATGGATCACGCTGCTGGCTTCCCTCTCCCATCATCATGTCTCTGCCTACGATAACCTGCCTGACATTGTCTTGCTGAGATTTCCTGAGCCTTCCCGGGTCCTTCCCTACCGCTGTCACACACAGGCTTGCAATGGAAATTCCTTTAGTCCCCGTGTGACAGACAATAATGTTTTCCTTAATTGCTAATCATGCCTATTAGTGAGTTCCTTGCAGGAGAACTGTTCACTCCAGACCACACAGGAATCCTGCAGAGCAGCTCATGCAACGTGCTGGGATGTCCCAGTCTTGGCGAAGAAATGGGAAACCAATTGCAGGCTCTTCTGCAAATCCAAGGCATCTCTCAGAGTGCGGCCCCTTCTGAAGGAAGGCTGAGATTTACCTTCAACAAGCAGCCTGAAATGTGAATTTTCAATTTGCCTGTGGTTTCAGCAAATCTAACCCACTCCATCAGAAAAAAAAAAAAAAAAAAGAAAAAAGATTAAAAAAAAGCCATTTTTCTTTATTCCAGGAGTGGCGTAATTCATGTATTCACTTAATCTTGCTCTGCCACAAGCCAAACCACATTATAGACTGTGATCCCTATTGCTGGAGCACTTTTTATCGAGAGGACATGGGAGAAGTCATAAATGTAAAAGCAGATCCCAGTTTCCAGCAGCAAAGCAGACCCCGGGTTCCAGCACGACCACACAGACCAGCAAATACTTTTTGGGGTTAAACGTATGCGTGCTGCTTCATTCTCCCCTTTACGATATGATAGCATCATAACCCTTTAAAACCACAGTAAGAGCTGGGAACCTGAGAGATCGGCGCTTTATAAATACTTAAACAGATAGACCACTAGGAGAATCTTTTGTTCTGCTGCCTTTTTTTGCCCGTTGTTAACACAGCCCCAGCAACGCGGGGAAAATCCTCTAATCGCCGGGCGCTGGTGTTGGGATGCGCCGTGCGTGCAGCTTCGTGTGATCCCTGCCCAATTCCCGGCGGGAACGGCACTACAGCAGCAAACTGCGGGAACAAGGCGCCCTTCCCACGTGCCCGGGGGTATTTCCCCCAGGGAAATTGTTGTATTTCGCCCTTGCGATCGTGCTGGAAAGCTGCATTTCACGGCTCTGACTGGCTACGTTATCTCTAATGTCCCCAGTTTGTCCCACAGCAGCTGCGGCTGATAGGGACAGTGCAGGGATGGGGACATTGGCCCTGTCCCCTGCCTCTGTTTCCAGGCTGGAAATGCAGGGAGCAGCGAGTGGCTGCTCCTTGTGTTGCAATTTGGGGAGGAAAGGCTGTTGCTGCTGCATTGCCATGGCTCCTACTTACTGTTAGTTTTCCATTTTTTTTTCCATGCTTTTTTGTATTCTCATATAGGCCAAACAACCCCAAAAGCTTGCCAAAAGCAAGCCTTTTGCACCAGACAAAACCTAGCAGAAATAAACACTCACCTTTTGCATCATATCTACAGCAATCACGTCACGCAGTCATGTTACACACACGTCTATGTGAAATCGCTGGTACTGCCGGTCCTCTGGGGGAAGTTAAATGTGTGTTTTAGCACCACTGCATTGCAAACTGCAGCGGGGATTGCTGCTGCCATCAGGGGAGAGTCGCAGGCAGCTGCTTCCTTTGGGCTTTGGTGGAAACTCTGCAGCAATGAAATTTTCTCAGCAAAGGTGGAATTTTGCAGGGAGCGGGTGCGGGAGCCCGGGGTGGCTGCACAGGGACATTGCACGAGGGCACTAAGATGATGAATACAGGAAAAATGGATGAATAATAGGAAAAAATGAGGTCTGTAGGACTCCCGTGGCAGTTTAAGCAGCAAAACTTTCCTGTTGTGTGCTTGGCAAAGCCATGAGGATGCACGCCTGATGCTTGCAAGATGCTTTGTGGGTTCTCCTTGCAACGTGGCCATGGGCAGGAGGGCAGCTCTGCTGTGAGCCCCATCTGGGTGAAGAGTAGGTAGGGTTTGGTTTTGCACCGCTCCTCTCTCCAAGCCTGCACGGGATTATCTTCACCGAAGCCCAGGCTTTTTCTCTCCCTTTCATTACTAAAGGACAGAGCCATGGAAGTTTTTCTTTTGTGAAATGAAGTGCAATGCATTTTTTTTTTCCTGCTGGATGATTGGGGCATTTGGTTTTTGACAGAACGTTTCAATTTGCCAAGACCCCAGCTTTTATCAAGAGTTTGGCCGTCTTGAGAAAAATTCTACTAGCAAAAGCTCCTCATATCCAGTGACGGAATTTCTGCTCATAAATGGAAAAAGAAGCAAAAAAAAAAAGAAAAGAAGGAAATGATTCCTATACGTTCAGATGGGGAAACTGAGGCAGGCCAACCAGAAGATGGGGGGGGAGTGGGAGGGAAGTGGGGGGAGTGAATGGGCGCTGATTTTGGCTTCACCCCAGCACGGGGCTCTGCACCCAGAGTGACTCTGAGTGGACACGAAAACCCGCATCCCATCCCTGTGCCCTGTCCAAAGGAAAACAGAAATCAATTCCCCAAAAAAGTTCCAATTGGATCAATAATCTGCATTTTTAGGGTTTTATTATTAGAAATATTTATATTACAGTAGCTTGGTGTTTTAGAAGGCTATAAACGCATTTTTATATAATCAGCATTTTAAAAAGTCTATAAACATCCACTGTTTGCCTAATGTACTATAAAAGCTTCCAAAGGAGCTGTTATTATCCAGCTTGTCACCTCACACATGCTTCGAGGAGGGCTTTTTTTTCCTCCTTGTCTGCTGTTAATAAAATGAAGCAAACCATTAACAGCTTTGGAGCTGCAAGGAGAACTAAAGGGGCTTGTAATCTTGGACGCCAAAGGAAACGTCTGCAGCTTTGCTGCTCAGCTCTTTGAGATTCCCCACACGCAACAACAATTTCAAACAGACAAAATCAGTTTAGGTTACATAAATTCAAAAGCCCAAGCCTGCTTCTTTTAAAGTAACATCTTGCATTTCGTTTGGAGTGTTGCAATCTCTCACCTAGCGCCTGGAATTGCTTCACTTTTACGTCCTGCTGTATATCTTCCTAGGGTTTCCTCTCTTAAAGGAGCTTTAATGCAGGATTATGCACCCATGTATATATGTGCACGCATGCAAATACCCATGGATGTAAAGCACAGCATGCTATGGTGGCTGCACCCTCCAGACCCAGCTCTTCTGACACTCTCCACATGCCAAACGCCGTCGCTATCAACACATGGAGCAAGATACGGAGCAGGTCCTGATAAAAAAATGCCATACATTTTGGAGAGGAACGCAGATATTTTAGTCCCTGCAGGTTGAGGGTGACAGTGGTGTAAAGCAGTCAGCAAAGGGAAGAGAGCAGTGCACGGAAAGCAGAGAGGGAATGAGGCTGGGATTTTAAACCACCTCCTAATTCCTGCGTAATGGGTTTGTTTTCAGTTCATCTCCATTTATAGGTTGCTCCTGTTCCCAACACATCTCGGTGTCGGGGTAGATTCTCAACCCTCGGGAACCTGTCAGGGAGGTGCGAACAGCTCCCGGGATGTGCAGGATGGCTCCACGGCACCTCGGGGGCCGCGCGGAGCCGAGGGTCCCCGCGGGGGCTGCCGCCCCTCCTTGGAGGGTGCAGCTATCTCGCACTTGGGATCGGGCTGGAAATCGCGTTAGAACCCGTCACTTCCCAACATTCAGGCTCTGGGAAAAAATGGGATGCTCCAGAAGGCATCAGAGGCGACGAAGTCCCGACTGCAGCTGCAACCTGGGCTGGAGTTTGGGTAGAGACTTTGGTGGGTGGGCTAAGGGTGGCTCTGGGGACTGGGACTCATGGGGAGGTTGCAAGAAGGATCTTTGCAGAGTCGCCTATTACAGGACCATAGAGTGGTAAAATATTCCGAAGTTTCATTGAATCCTGGGGCAATAGACATGGATGGTCCCAGTGGTAATGAAAGAAAGAGGCAGACAGCAAGAGATGGAGTTCGTATCTGCTGCTAAAGCGGACAGTGTTTTGGGGTGAACCTCTGAGCAGCCCTCGGGAAGAGGCATCTTCAGGTGACCTTCCTTGTGTGTACACGTGCCAGGGGTGCACACTCTGCTTGCACACACCTCTGCTGCTGCAGAGAACACAAAGCTGTTGTCCAGAGAACAGGGCACACAGGTGAAAAGGACTTTGGTTTGTACAAGTCCCTGCCAAGCTCTGGGAGCAGAAGAGCAAAGAGTTGGAGAAGGACATCAAATTCGGGAGAAGAGTTGGAGAAGGACATCAAATTCTGGAGAAGAGTTGGAGAAGGACATCAAATTCTCTCATCTCTGTCAGCCTTGCCGAGTTGCAGGTTTGCTCCAAGATAGGATATCCCAAGCAGGTATCCCAGGTAGGATGGAGTAGGGCAGGCTGCACCTGGGACTGCATCATGCAAAGGGAACCACCAAGACCCAGGTTCCCCATTACAGTTCAGGAGAACTATGGGCTGATATGGAGAAAGAGGCCAACAGGCCCACGATTTGTCATCTGGCTGTGCTGTTCTGGACTAAGAACATTCATGTTTCTGTGGATATGTAGAGCAGGTGCCTTTTTCTGATCCTAGAAAAAAAAGTGACTTTCCCGTAACTGACAGTGGAAATTGGCTTAGTTGGAAAAATCCTAATCTAATAGTTATTTGATCAGTGAAACATGCTGAGTTTGATGGTATAAAATTCCTGTAAATATTGCCCTGCCCTGATGTCCACAAATCCCAGCCATGGGATCAGTCTGGTTGGGATCATCAGGGTGTGAGGACATCTCATGGGCTTTCTCAGAAGGCCCTGGATGTCACAGTGTTGCCTGTTGACACCTGGTGCAGGGCTGGGAAGGGTCAGTGTTTTAATGAAATGCTCCAAAAAGGGTGCTCCAAAGTCTACTGCACACAGAAGAGCAGGCTGGGCTGCATTTATGACTACTTATCCCTTCTCCAAGGATGCTACTGTTCTGGAAACTTTTATTTTTAAGCTAGGTCTAGCAAGAATTTCTGGAGTTATTACTCTCTTTTCCTTCAATTTGCAAGTCAAGAATGGTGCTTCTGTCTTGTGAAAACACCCATGTTGGTGTCATGCAGAGGGTCACTTCTGGGTCTGGAAAACCAACATGACCCAAAGGTCTAAGAGCTGCCTTTGGCAGCGACCTGAATGATCCTGCTGTGGTCAGAGGGGTTTTCAATGACTGATGAGACCCCTGTCTCCAGCTCTGTAGAGACCCCAGGGAAGGAGAGACCTCCCTGGTCTGGACTGTGCCCAGGTGTCCACATCTTGGGACATCTCAGTGGTGTCTTCAACTTCCACCTCTCCTTCCTTTAAGCTGAAAATTGGAGGCCTTTCAAGTTCCTTCCCACCTTTTAGATACCGTTATAGCAGGGAGCAAAATAAATCAAAGCCAAATAATAAAAAAAATCCCCAACAAGCTACAAATAAAAAGAAAAAGAGGAGCGGAAAACACTTTAATAGAGCAGGGACACAAAGGTCTCGCAGGGCGGACAAGGTCCCTGCTCTGCGTCCCTCAACAGCAGCACTTACCAAACATAGCCAGGGCCCAGTGAAACCCCGCGCTGGCCCAGAGTAGTAAGATGAGATCCCTCTTTATTTGGCCTAGCTAAAAATAGCGGCGGGTAAAAAAAGGCAGAGTCAGGACCCTGCAGGACCAGTAGTCAATGGGCTGCGAGGAGTGATTGAACTCCAAATAGTGCTCAGCAGGCTCCAGCTGACAGGCTATTTTTTGCCGTGGTTGACTAAATATGGTCAGGGAGGGAAGAGCACGAGAAGGGGCCATTCGGCCAGCAGCGCGTGTTTGGGATGCTTGGCTGGGTATATAAGCACTGCAAAGGTGGACTCGCTTCCTGACCAGCGCTTGTCCCCTCGGACCCCCCGCCCCGCACCCTGTGTGTGTGTGTGTGCACGTGTGTGCATGTGTGTGCATGGGTGCACATGTGTGTGCATGGGTGCAGCGGCGCACGTGCACACCCGTGCTTGCATGCACACATGTGTGCAGGTGCTTGCATGCAGCCCGTGCATTGGGATGGGGACGGATGCAGGCGCGGGGATGGGCGCCCCCCTACTCCCGCCCCGCCGGGACACCCCGGTGCGGGCAGCCCCGGGGACACTCCCCGCTGGCACCGCGGTGTCCCCGCTCCGCCGCGCTCGGTGCTGCCTCCCCCCACGCCAAGCCGCGATGCAGCCGCAGCGGCAGCACCGAGGAGTTGCAGCCGGGCTCCGCGCAGGGGTGAGGTAAGGGTGGATGCAGCGGGGGGGGGTTGCCTCATTTTTTTCATTTTTTTTTCCCTCCTCCAAGTGAGCACTAATGCCATTCCGAGGCCTGCTCCCTTCCTCCCTGCCTGCATTCGAGATTGGCTCACGGGCGAGCGCTGACGGCTGCAGCATGAAGCGCATTATTACCTTGTGATTCCATGACCCTCCTCTATGCATCCCTAACTCTCGAAAGCTGATTCAGCTTTCAGCTAGCGCTCTGGTGAGTCCTCTGCTGCAACCGAGCCTCCTCACCGGTATGTCTCTGCTTTTCTCTCTTCTTTTTTTCCCCTCTTTTTTTTTTCCCCCTTCCTTCCATCCCCTCTTCTCTCTGCTTCCCCTCCGACTGCACCAGCTTGCCTTGCTTTTAAGCACTTTTCCGGGCCGCCGCAGGACCCTGGAACTTGCCCACGGATGGAAACGTGTGTCCGGCCGCTGCGTGTGCCGGCGCAGGGATGCGCGGGGAGGGATGTGCACGGGGCTAAGCTGGGGAGGGAAACCCTTCACCCCCTCCGCCGCCCTCATTTTCTGTGTTGTTGTTCTGCCGTGGCACAGTCTGCATTTACAGAAACCACAAAAAAAAAAAAAAAAAAAAAAAAACCCTCCCAAACTGCAGAGCAAGCAGCGCACTAGAATAATCCGCGCTGAAATGCTAGACACGCCGCCGTTCTGCAAGGTTAAGCCGGCCTTTAAGCGCCTAATTGGGAGCCAGGCTGCCTAACGGCACCTGCGGGGCTTGGGGCTTCGCGGCTCTCTTTGCAGCGACCCGGTGGCCGCCAGCTCAGGCCAGCGCAAGGCGAAGGGCGAAACGTGGGCGAACTTAGCGCGAGGGGCGGCGAGCCGGGCGCTGCGGCGATTAACCGTCGCCGTGCCGGGAAGGAGCCCGAGCGGCAGCGCGGGGCCCGCGGGCGGCTGCAACGGGGCCGTGCTGAGCGGCAGAAGTTGCATTTTCTGCACAAGGGGGTTGGCGCCTGGCTTGTGCTTCGCCCAGCAGTTGGGTGTTCTTGCTTCTGAAGCTGAGAGTTGACTACAGTGGTTGTATTTTGTATGGCGGTGGTGGTGCCTTGTCACGTAAATATGTATGTGTCAATATTATGTGAGAGGTACTGTGATATATCCCCCCTCTGTGCATTTGGGTGTGTTTTATAGCATGCACGTGTGTGTTTTACACAGCTTCATGCGTGCATATGTGAACGTGATGCCTATAGAGGTGCAAAGTAATGCCTATAGGATGCATCTCCGGTCTGTGCATAGGGGATGGGAATGGGAATATGTCTGTGTTGGGGAGAGCAGACGCTCGGCCGCCGCGTGTAATCGGAGAGGCAGAAATCCATGGGTTGTGCTGCCGGTTTAATTGCTGGGTTTTTTGCTCCAGAGCGGGAGCTGATGTCTGCGTCTGGGGCTTGCGATTGCCCTGGACATCCTGGCCTTGGCTCCTGGATCGGGAGCTTGCAGGCCCGCATGGACAAAGGACAAGCTCGCGGTCCCCAGTCCCAGCCCAGCACCCCTGGCTTTGCTGGCGATGGGTTTTCCATGAGGGCAGCGGGTGCAGAGCAGATGGTACCCGGCCCCCGAGCTCCTCTAGACACAGATGTGCTCCCGTGTCACCAGTCACCCCAGCAGTGACCGGTGCTGCCGCCGCTGCTCCCCGCAAGGGAAGGTTGTGATGGGGGCTGTGGCTGGGACTGAGTGGGACGTCCTGGGAGCAGCCTGGGCCCCAGCAAAGACACCGAGCGGCCCAGGGAGCAGAGCAGCCTCGGCGCTCGGCCCGCGGCTCCTGCCCTGAAGGGAAATTCAATACGTGGAGTGTCTCTGCTGGGCACAACCTCTCTGCCTTGCTGAGTTTTCCCTTTTTGTTTTTCCTCTTGAATCTTAAGCACGGAGACTTTCCCTCCTGCTCCTCACTTGTTTTAATTCCACTGCAGTCCCGCATGGCGAGGGTGCCCCAGCTCCAGCGCTCTTCCCGCTCACCCAAACTAACGACCGAGCTTTGCCTCTGAACCGGGCAGAGGAAGATGATGCTCAGGGAAGGCCGGCGAGCCTCCGGAAGGAGGATGGACACTGCGCAGGGCCAGCATCAGAGCATCGCTTGGCAAGGGCAGCCAAGCAGCGTGGGGTGCTGGGGAGCCCCTGACCCCCATTTTTGGGGACTTTTGCTTTTTTTGCTGATGACAGGAGCTGCTGGGGAGCAGGGGATTATTTAGTGCCCGTTTTGCAGCGCTGTCTTAGAAGGCAGTGGGGGAAGACGCCGCTCCCACGACACATCCCAAAGTGCTCGGCTCACCACTTGCCAAGTTTAGTTAAACCCGCTTTAAGGCTTCATCAGGAGTCTGCGCCAAGCAGGGAGATTCATTAGCGCCCAGGCAGCCTTTCGGCAGCCGCGGCGCGGGGCAGAACCGGCCCGGCCCGGAACCGGCACCGGCACCGGCACCGGCACCGGATCGGGGCCGGGGCGGCTCCCGGCGCCGCGAACCCCGGCGCCCGGCGCTGCCTTTGTTGTGCGGAGCTGCAGGTGCAGCCTGGAGCACGCGGGGCTCACTTAGCAAATGCACGGGTTTTTTTCTCCCCGTTTGCTTTTTGCATCGCCCTCAAGTCCCCCAAAGGCTGCTGCTCTTTTGGCCGTGGGATTTTGCTTCTCTGCAAAGGAGCATCTCACTCGTGGTGACCGGGAAAGGAGGAAGAAATCACTGGCTTTGCTAGGTAAGACTCCTTCTTCCTCCTATGCTTTAATCTCCACTTACTGCTGAAAGCAATTGCTTATCGCTAGCAGATGAGTTTTCTCACTCTGGTCTGGAATAGTCCCTCCCGCTCGAGCTGTAAATCAGGAGCTGGACGTTTGATTTTGGTACTCGGAGGGAGCACAGACCCTATTTTTGGGGAGGGGGAGAAAAAAATCATTTTTCTGATTTGCAGGATGGCTACAGTTCGGAAACAATGTGTATTTAACTTTCTCCCGCATGGCTTTGTCTAGAAATAGACATAGAATATAGGTATTTAAAAAAAGCAAATTCTGTGGATTAAAATGCCTTTTTTTCCCCTCTTTTCTAAATGGTGCAAGTTTGTGCTTTGAAATGTCCTATGTGCTCGGGAGGGGCCTGGCAGGGCAGCTCTCACCCTGTGCTGCTGACGTGACCCGTGTCCCTTTGTCAGGGACAGGCAGCCGCCTGCCCTGCACTTTGCAGCCGGTGCCGGGTCCGGTTCCGGCTCGGGTGGTGCCGGTGACACCGAGCGGGTGACAACCCCAGTCTGCAGCAGAGGACGAGCCGGGGATGCGAGCGGGGAGCGCGCGGGTCCGGGCGTTGCTGCAAGGGGGGGAAACGCCGCTGGAAACTGAGCCCCAACTCGCTGCCGGGATGCAGATCGGCGCCGTTTCCTCCTGCCAACATAGAAATGCGCATATTGACACTACCTGCTTGAGGGACATACTTCTTTATATGCCCATATGAACCTGGCAATCTATGGAATGTAAAGAAGTATGTATTTCAGGCGGGGATCCTTCGTGGTGGAGCAATGAGCGACCCCGGGCCGAGGGGGCAGAAAGACAGACAGATTTTATTTTTTTTAATTCTTTTTTTTTTTTTTTAATGCCTGACATGGCAGACTGGCTGGGGAGTCAATTGATGATCTTGTTCCAGCGCGTGTATTGTTCTGTCACTTTGCCTGTGTCAGCAGGTGGAAATGCTCATCAGGACATTAAATATTCAATATGCTGACTGCGGCATGGGCTTTGAAAGGCGATGCCAGAGGAGCTCGCTGGCCACTCCGGGCTTTTAGCAGGGCTGCAGGCCCCGGGGCACCTTCTCGCCCTCCCTGCCCTCCCTTCGTCCCCTTTTCCATGCGATAAACCCGGGTGCGAGCAGAGGCGGCCAAGCTCCGAATCTAGGAAGAATAAAAGGGACCTTGGGAGGGGTAGAAGAGTTGTGGCTTGGATATAGTGATTTAGCTGGAAATTCGCACACTAACACTGGTTTTTAAAAATCTTTCCCATGTGAAAAGTTTTCATGGCGAAAAGTGGGGAGAAAGGAAACCTTGAGGGTCTGTATGAAGATGCTTGGAAAGAGCCGTCAAGCGACGAGGTTGTAGCTCAGAGCGCAGATGCTTTGGGAGTACATAGATTAGAAGTATATTATTTTCCACAAGGAAAATAAGAAAATGAGCTCCTTGAATTCTGAAAATCTTCCTGTGCTTCTCTTTTTCCTGTTTATTTATTTATTTGTTTTCACTTTTTCCAATATAAAATACTTGCTGCTTTTCCCATGGCCTTACAATTAGGAGATAGGATGAGAGCAAATAGGTTAATTGTTCCATATCAATTAATTTTCTCTCTAGAAGGAAGTCACGCTTGGCTTCCTCACACTTCTGAAATTTAACTTGCCCCAAGTGTCGTCATTCTTGCGAGAAACTTCCCGAAAGGTGGTGCTTTTTCCTGAAATAACTCAACTTTTCCGGCTGCGCAGGAAAAGGGTTTGAGTGAATCTCCTTGCAATTTAGGGGAAAAAAAGCGCTTATTTTGTCCTTTTGCATCAACGCTTGGGTCCCATGGTTTGCTGGCTCTGCATCCTTGGTCTTGTCCTGGGGATGCTCCTGCTGTCCGGGATGCCCTCTGTCATTCACCAGCTGATTTTGGGCTGAGCCTGGGGCTTCACTCGGCAGCAACTGGAAAACTGCACCAGACGGAAGCACGTGCCACCGGCTAGGGAATATCCCACATTTTAGGTGGCTCTGGCTCATGTAGGGCTCCAGGACACCAGGATTTTCGAGGCCAAGTGCTGGGAAATGAGCTCAGGAGAGCAGGATGCGCCGGTGCCGGGTGGCAGCTCTAGATCACCGGCGTCAGCCTGAGTCACTGTGTGAAAAATGAGGACAATTCCTGCTGTTCTGGATACAAAACAAGAATCCCTCCTCTCCCTGCTAAGCCTTTACTCCACCTCTTCCTTCTTCCTTGCTTCTTCTTCCTTCTTTCCCTTTTCTTTCTTTCTTTCTTTCTTTCTTTCTTTCTTTCTTTCTTTCTTTCTTTCTTTCTTTCTTTCTTTCTTTCTT
>JAVCKT010031357.1:0-10199 GCA_032273925.1 Rhynchotus rufescens | reverse complement strand
GAACAAGGCGAGCTGTGGGGGGAAGTGTTGTTTTCAGGTTTGTGTACGGAACTTAGTTTGTTACTTCTTATAACCTGCTTGTAGTTGGTTTTGCATGTAGCCAATCAAGGCGTGCCTGACTTGAGGAAGCAACCAATCCGCGTAAAGACACGCTTCCTTCTGATCTATATAAACGAGTGTACAACAACAATAAAGTCGACACTTGGCTTGCATCAAGCTATGTCCCGTCTCTCAATCGCAGCAAGGCACCCAAAATCAGAGGCACTCAGTGCAGATGCAGCCTCACCAGAGCTGAGTAGGATATTGTAGTAATCAGTTCCCTGTATATGCTGACTTTGCCCTAGCTAAAGCAGCCCAGTAAGCAGTCAGCCCTCAGGGCTCTTGAGTCTTTTCCAGCTGGCAGCCCCAAGTCCTTTTCTGCAGAGCTGCTTTCCAGCCAAGCAGGCATCGGTTTATGCTAAAGCGTGGTTTCTTTTGTCTCGAGTGCATTGTGCAAGAATTTGTTTTTGCTGAATTTTGTGAGGAATTGTTGGCCCGTTCTTGCAGCCTGACAAGACAGACCTTTCCTCCAGTCCATTAGCCTTTTTCCCTCAGATTGCAGAGCATGTTTGTGTCCATTGCCTAAGGCATGAATGAAAACATAAAAGAACTTCAGCCTCTACACTATCTCTTGAAGAACTCTTAACAAGTTATGAGGCAGACTCTGCACTGTTGACCCCTACCTTTCAAGACTGGTGATCCAAACAGTTTTCCACACAACTTGCAATTTACCCACTTAGTCCATATCTTTAACATTAGGGCAGTAGATCCCAAGAAGTGTTAGGGGAGCAGGAAGACTGTACACTCAGGGCTGTGCTGTACAGGGTCTCAGTTCCCTAATCAGTTCCTTCAAGCTGAAGTGTTCTGAAAACTGCGTATTTTGTCTGCTAGTTGCCTTCCTCACTTTTCATAGGATCTTAATATCCTCCCCATCATCTATTGTGTACCCAGCTGCCATAGGTACCAGATCAGGGAGAGCTCATCTTTTTATACATTCATCCAACATCTGTATCAAAAAACGTGTCTAAACAGAATGACATTTGAGAAATTTGCTGGTTTGTGCCCTTCCATGTTGTGCCCTCCTAGAAGATGTCATGGTTGCTGAAGTCATCCTGAAAACCAAGGTGGGCAACTGTAAAACTTCTTCAAAACAGGAAGTTTTGGTTCACCTCCTTTTCCTGAGTGGGCTGTCTGAGGCAGATGACATCCCTCATTCTGCTATCTTAGCTAATCCTGACACAAAACTCCCGAAATATCTGTTGACCATTTCATATCATAACCCCATGAATTTGAACCGTATTTTTGTGTACAGTACATTCCCGCCTTCCTTGGCAACCTTTCCTAAAAACCCTGTATCTAACCATTGCAGATCTCATGCATTAGAGATGCATGACTGGACAAAGATCCATTTGCATCTCTAATGCTGAGATTGCATGCAAATTCACAGTTCCCCTTTTTATTTCTCAGCATCCTTGCTTTGTACCAGCACTTTATTCAGATTATCCAGGTATCTGAGGAGTGTGGGAGTCTTACCCATTTCTCTGAGGCATGTGAACTTCTCTCTTAACCTACCTATCCCAAAAGTTCAATATTCCCCCTATACATACCAGCAAAATCTCGACTGATTTCTTTTTTATTGTATTTTGTGTGTGATGGCATATATGCATGAAAGTGTGTGAATGCATGAAAGTGTGTGAATGAATATGTGAATTTAAAAGAATGTTCTCACATAAAAGAAGAAAATAGTTTTAATCCAAATTTTACTTGAAATACTGGCTGTAGACAGATGACTGCATCATGTATTTTCTGTTTTAAGAAATCTGTGTGTCCCAATACACTACAGCACTCATCACAGAAAGAAAAGACTCGGAAACCATAGGTTTACTATGTTGCTTTAATAGATTCTTATTAGCCCTTGATGTGTTGGTGTCAATGTGAGTAACAAATAGTTGTAACTAAAATTAAAATACTAGAAAAGATATGAAAAATGAAGATGGACACAAACATGGTTAAACACTTAACTAACATGCACTAAACAACCTAAACTGCAAACAGTTACAAAGGAATAGTAGACAGTAGTGAAGTTAGTTATAAGTTCAGTGGAAGCACACTATTCATACGGCATGCTATTTGTATTCCTATTTCCTATTGTAGAAGAAACTCACGTAGTCTGTTCTTCAGATATCCTAGACTAAAAATGGTGTTGCAGCTGTTTCTTTAAGAGAACAATGTGAAAATGCTTAAGTAAATAAAATGTTATTTTTTTTCCTACTCCATGGATTTCCTCACAGGATGGAAGGGAATGTTAAGTGATCCAAAGACCAAGCAAACTGATGTTTTTCAAATGCATTTTGGAGAGATGAGTACCACAGCTGAATAAGGTAAGTTTTTTTTAAGACTGGGTGGAGTGTGATGGCTTTACCATTGAATCCAATCAGACTAGACTTTGTGCATTACAGCATGAATGTATTCATGAAAATCAATGACTGAACTCTAAACTAAGATTTATTTCACACTGTGTCTAGCACAGTCTCCAAAGTACACAAGACAATATCTAAAACCTGATCTCTATTTGACAAGAAACAAAATAATTTCTCTTCTGTTTTCAATTAGTCAAGAGTTAACTTTGAGATTTGAATCAAAAAGAATTTAAAAGTTTAAGTTGCTCTCTTTATCACTCTTAGTCATTATGAAAATGTAGTGGATTTGTAGCATCCATGTATGTATGGATATCCATACACATGTCCCTCCATATGTGTAGCATCCATATAAAAGAAGCATCCATACCATTAAAGAAACTCCAGCAATTATACACATCTGGATTCTCATAGCCCATTTAACCTGCAAGTGTGTTCTTTGCAAGAGACTGAAGTATAAAAATAATAAACCAGCAGATAGCTTGCTTCAAAAGCTCCCTAAATTATATCTGAGTGGTTCTACAAATAATTATGCTTCACTGATGAAATACAACACATACTACAAAATCAGAAGCAGTTTATGGCATTGTTTATGCCCTTTGGATCATCCAGGTTGTACTGAAATGAAATAATGGAAATATATGGAATATATGGAAAAAAATCACAATTGTTCCCACCAAAGTACTAATGTACTTTCCTCATTCAGTTTGCTTTTAAAGTAATATAGTTTCATTTACTTTATTTGAGTAATTCTAGTTTAGTTCGGTAAATTTATATGAGAGAGGTCATTTAGGGCTCTTACATTTATTTTGTGTACAAATTATTTCCAGTTGCAAAAAGGGCTGCAAATTAATGCTTTCTATCAATGCCAGTGTCTCATGTTATAAATAATCTTGCCAATTTAAAACCTCCAGGCAGTACAATAGCATAGAAAACACTTATAACCTCTGAATATTGGAAGAATTAAAATGAAATCCAGCTACGTAATTTTGAGTGAAAAAAAAGGACAAAGAACTAAATAGACTCTACTAATCATTTTATTCATAGTTGCAAAGCACACTAGTTTGTCAGTGGATATTGATGTTTGCTACCTTGAATTCAGCTTGCAGAAAATGTCTTCCCTAAAATCACATTAATAACACCATCAATATGCACCAGAGTAATGAGGGCTAAATGATAAGTTGGCAGGTCAAGTGTAGAATGATTAGAAGAAAAAGTCATGCTCAGCTTGAGTGCACAGACTACAGCTACTAAAAAAATAGGCTTAATCTATTTGTAAAATAACTAGATTTTTTGGGGAGGTGGACAGGGTGTGTGTGTTGCATAACAGAACACTTCTGACAACTTTCAAGTTGATCTGCTGTCAGGTCTAGCTAATTAATTTCAGTTAGCCTAGAATGATTTTCTATCTCACGGTCAGAAAGGGCTTCAGTCCAAATCTAACATTTAGGTAACTGAGATACCTTCATTTTATTTTTTAGTCATGAAATCTATGCTTTAAATAAGAAATTTGTCTGAAAAATAGTCTTAGAATTTGTTCATATATGAAAATACTTTTTACCAATATAATATATTTTATCAAAGAATAACAAAGGAAATTCTGTTGAAATTTTGCTGAACACTTCAATTTAAAATCTGTTTTCAAAACAAATAAATAGAACACAATCACACAAAACCCCTTTTCTACTCAACATTTCTAGTTCCTACTTTTACAGAGAAGAAACTCAGAGGACATCCTTGAAGCTGACCTGTTTTGAGATGTCTTTGCATGAGTCGTTCTAAGCAGACAGGACAGTGTGAGAAAGACAGTGAAGAAATGTGTAGAATTAGTAAAAATCTTATTCTAGAAAAGCTTTTCAGCAACCACGTCTGTTGTCCCAGTGATGTCAGTCAGCTTCTTTTCTTCTGGTGCAACAGCACCGAAAGACATGAATGGTCTACTTTATACCTGGTGCTGTAACACGTTGCTCAGATTTCACTCTAATAGGGGGAAAATTACTATGGAATGACTCTTAACAGTATTTGGGCAGACACAGATATATCTGTAATAAACAAGTAAAAAATACTAAACACACAACAGTAAATTATTCTGAAAAGTCAGTGAAAGTCTGGGACTAGTCATTTGAGGAATGCAAATGGAAACTCTCACTAGTGTACTGCTTTCTTCATTTTACTCTCCATCACAATTTATCTCACACTAGTTGTTTGGATAACTCTCATTGCACTATTGGCACACTGGCTTCAAGGACCATGTCTTACCATATTCCAAAAATATCCCAAATGTCTGCAAAAGATGCAAACTTTTGAAGTAGACTTCACAGAAATTATAGTATGAAAAATACAGTTACCATGCGAGAGGAAATAAATTCAAACCTGACCTTTCTTTGTAGCTCTTTTTCATCAAATAAGTCTGTCAATACAAAAAAGAAAATGAATGGCCAGTTAGGATGGCATTGGGACTGAGATCTTATCCCTACAATGACATTATCTTACTTTTTAGTGTTTGTTTGTTTTATCTTTCTGTGACAAGTTGCCCATATAACAAAGCAAGAGAGCTGTTATTTAAGACACTCATCACCATGGAAAGACCAGGCTAAACAGCTAGAGTATTTATAAGGAACAAAGGGTCAATTTTTCTGCTGACTTAGCATGCCCGACTGCTGCATGTTGACCTCCAAAATGCTCATTCTCATACATTTTTTTGCATTATTGATAGATGATTGTGATGTAAAATTGAGGAGAAGCAATATCAAATGACCTAATTTGTCAATTATTTATTACTTTGGCATACCCTTGACAGCAGGGCCGGGAATATATGTGACTAATATACGGAGTATAGGAACCCCACACACTGAGTTATTCTCTATGATGCATTTTATTGGAATTCACTCAGAGCCATCACAATGGTAATCCATAACACACAATGTGTTACTAGTGAAGCCCATGCCTGGGTGCTGCATCAATGGCTTGTTACATGAGCCTTCAGTGTTCACTCACCCTGATAGTGTAAAAATGAGAACTGCAGGGTGAATCCTAATAGCTTTTGTCAGGCCTCTAAGGACGAGTGTTTGTCTGACTGCATTGGCTTCTCATTTATCCTTGCTATCACCACCTATTCATCTCCCTTTTGGCTTTGAAGGTGAAATCTCCGATTCTCCTTCATCAGAGCTGACAGCAGCACCAAAGCTTTCTCTCCTGTGTTACAAAACTCTCCTTTCCAGAACATTAAAACATTACTTCTTTAGGAAAAATATAAAGCAAAACAGAACTGACTCTTTGTCTAGGAATGCCATCAACATTTTTTTCAAGACCATGAGGTTTTTAATTCTCCATCTTTTTTTTGCAAATTTGTCATGGCTTTAAGTGCTCGCAGCAATTTTTACTTTCTCTGGAAAATTTATAAGTGAAGAAAAATGACTTCAAACTAATGAATTCTAGTTTACTCAACGCTACAGTAAATTTTTCATCACTGGATTTTTGTGTCTTTTTACAAAATCTAAACTTTAAGTATTTTTAAGAACTCTTCTTTTTGAAGCAAGATCCTTTGGTTATTAAGGGGTACTACGGTATAGGGGTTGTCAGACTGGATGATAAATGCGGTTGCCTTTTGACCTTTCAATCTATGAATCAATATATTCTGATAGGAACTGGTTATATTTATGGGACACACACAGTCCTTTATTTAAAAGTAAATTTCTAACCCATGGGACATACAGAGTGGACCCGTACCAAACTCTTTCTCACATGCCATTCTGCTTGGCTAAGAATTGCTTGATGACTTGTGTTGCTCTTAGAGATGGCTGTAATGAGCAATAATGACTTGAGTTATACTTAATACACCCATCCCTTAAAGCAGAGCCAAAGACTTAATTGTGTGTTAATAAATTGATAGTAAAATTAGACAAGTTACTACTTCTACTATCAGCCTTTTCACCTCCTTACAATACTCACATATTCTACTGAGACAGCAAAATTTTTTCACACACAGAATTCAGGAATCAATATTGAGTGCAAAACCTTTAAAAGCTATTCCTATAGACAAAACAAACAAACAAACAAATATATCCATGCACTACATAGTCAGAAGAGTAAAAGGACAGCTGTCTCTTTGAATTCCTTGAGGGACATGTTTCTTCAAAAGATGAAGAGTAAAATGATCAATTCTGAATTAACTTGAAGAACTAATGTCCCCCCCCACTTACATAATGCTAACTTGACTATTGTGAAATGAGACTGTGATGCTTCTAGCCTAACAAATAGCAAAAGCATAAAGGACTAGGATATCGATGATAAAATAGATTATTTGACATTTAGATGAAAAATGGCATCTTGGAATATTACTAATTACACAATACTAATTCCAGTTCATGGCATTATCACATTCACACAGTTAGAAATCCTACTTTTCCTTCATTTTCCCATCTGAATATTTACCATTAATATATAATTAAAATGTTATTTTAAAATTCTCTTGAGTCGCAGGAGTGTGGCAGTTGGACATGTAAAGACCTACAACAGTGTTTAATCCGTCTTACTGCTGAAGCAATTTTTTTTTTAATTTGAAATGAATTCCTAAAATTTTATTAGAATATAGCATTCAAATTCTTCTCTTCGGAGGTTATTATGCCAGCAGTAATCACTGCTTTGAAATAGCATCTTGTTTTCCAGATTTATTTTCCTTAATAATACTTAATAATTTGTTTATACTTGTGGATATTATTTGATTCTTCTCTGTCCTGAGTGTCAGATTATAACTATGCTCCTCCTCTTTTGCCTTCACTTGGCCAACCAAGACATATTTAGCCTGAGCTTCTTAAAGCATCTTTTGAATGATAGATGTCTATATTAGCTGATCCTCAAAAAAATTAATGGGATTTGAACTAGCATCCAACCTTCATTATCTATCTTTGAAATATTTCTTCCAGTATATCTAATTTTACTAAAATTTATCACTGGATCAGTTATATCTCAACATTTGCTGTGGAACTGAAATGATATTCCATGGGAATGTGAAATATAATTATCTTCCTATCTATTTCCTCTCTATGACTATGTACTTTTGCATATACTTACCATAATTGGAAAATACACTTTTAGCTGATATGTGTCCACTCTAATGTTATGTAAAACTGTATGTCTGCTAGAAGTAATCTTAATTAATACCACACAGAAGGAATTGTGTTAAGATATTTTGGAGTATTTTCTCACAAACCAAAAGAATCATATCTGTTTTACTAGATTAACCTTAATATTAATTTATTCACTTTTTTACCTTTCTTAGTTGTTTTTCTCAAATAACATTTATCTTTATGCAGTTTGGTATCATTTGCATATTGCTAACTGTATTCTGTTTCACATATTCACAAAGATGTTAAATATACCACAGAATCACAGAATGGTTAATGTTGGAAGGGACCTCTAGAGATCATCTAGTCTAACCCCCCTTGCTCAAGAAGGAACACCTAGAGCACGTGGCACAGGGTCGCACCCAGGCAAATTTAAGATCTCCAAAGGAGATTCTACAGCCTCTCTGGGCAGCCTGTTCCAGTGCTCTGTTATCCGAACAGTAAAGAAATGATATCCAGATTTAATTTCAATCCTCCAGTCAGCTGTAAGTCATTCAGAATTTATTACTCAGTACCATAAGGCCAAATGGGCAGATACTTAATTGTTCTCAACTTTTCATGTAGGTTTGCCCATGAAGAGTTTTAATCCTCTCACAAAATGTTTTTCTCTCACAGAAAGATGTGTATGAATGGGAGTCTTATCTCTTTTCTCGTTTATAGTGCTTCAGCCTTAAAACTTACATACTTTCCCTCTTATTCAGAAGGCAGCTATAATAGAATTTAGCTCCAGGGTAAGACATCCACACATAGTGTCTAAATGATAGCCAAGGTTCTATTTAAACTAATGGAAATCAAAGGTTCATCACAGATGCATAAATATAGGCACCTAGTGTCACTGGGCAATCACTACTGGTAGATTCAAAGCCCTGCAGGTGGTTCTAATTCCAGGTGTAGGCAGCTGATTGCCCAAATTTTAATGTGTTTGAATGTCTAAAGAGTGTAAGGGAAGGGCAACAATTACTTCCCTCAATCTACAGGCTGTATATTCATCAAAAGAGTCCAGGATACCCAGATTGCTGTTTCTTCGCTGCCATTGCACATTCATTTTGCTGCCCCCAAGGACCTCCAAGTCTTTTCATCAGATTTCCTCCCTAGCCTGTCAGACCCAACCCTGTATCATGGCCTTGACTAGTTCATCCCACATACAGGACTTTGCAATGTTCTTGAATATTCTTTTTGACCTTGTGCTGTCTTCTTACTGGACTTTAGATTTCTGTGATTTTTTTCCAAGAATATATTTCCCAATCCTTAATTCAGCATAGATGAAAATTTCAATGCCTTCATCTCTAAGATAAGAGCAACGTTTAAGGCTTAATTTGAGGAGTGATGTAATTTCCCAGAACACTACAATACTTTATGTATCATATCCCATAAGAAAAATTAATAGTAAAATGCTCAGATTCTTTTGTGCTCATTAAGCTCATATTCTCTGTGTCACTGTTAGCTCTTCCTAGAGACCATTCATGACCTATAAATAGTGTATATGACAGAGGAAATGTTTAAAAGCCTTATTGCAAGTGCCTATTTCATTAATCCCCACAATCTTTTGTCAGTTTTGGGTGTTTGCCATACACCAGATTCTTAAATTTTTTAAACTAATTAGCTGGAATGGAAACTCTTCATTTCTCAAGAGAGCATATTCTACAATTTTATAATTGCAAATCTCATTATTTTGAAGCACAATATTATTGGTGGTGTACCAATAAATATCATAAGTTATTCCTGGAATTTCAAGTATATGGGCCCTGAAACAAAAAGCTGGTACAGCCAGGTAAGTCAGCTAATCATGTATCAAAAATAATATGAGTATACTCCCTGACTTATGACTGGTTCCTTTTTTCTTATCACCATTCATTCCTGTTCTCTGATTTTTGCGCATTTTGGCTTTGTAGAATGCTTTCAATTAGGACAAAGATCCACAATGCTATAGAAATACCTGAATGGAGTTCTTCTGGAAAAGAATCTACTTCTGTCAAAAATTTCTTCTGTAAGCAGAACACAAACGGATAATATACACATTATTTATTTTATTTCTCTTCTGCCAAACCAGAAAGTTTTTCAGGCTCTTGCCTGCCAATAAGAATCCAACTGTTCTTGTATGCTTGCAATTAATGGAAAAGGTCACCATCTGTCAGAACAGGGAAAACCTTCTCTATCACTTTGGTGGATGTTTTTTTTGAGGATTGCAAGAAATATAAACAGCTTGTTTTGTTTTGCATTTGACATGGCAATCATCAGTTTCCTGTGACTGCATCTTATTTCAGGAACTGCAACTTCCACATACCATACAATATGATTCAATAACTAGAATAATGCAAGTTAAAAAATGTCTTTCTGAACATTGACATTATGATCTTCCTGGGAAAAAAAAATCTAAAATAAGTAAGCAGACAAAAAAGAAAAAAAAAAAAACATTGTTCAGAAGGAATTTCTCTTCCAATCTACAATACAATTATAAAAAATCTTCTCTATCTTCTGCAGTGTGGCACTTTTATCAGATCATCAAGAAGCAGAACTGAAAAATACAGAGTGATATTAGCAACTTCACTTTCTTTCTTAGATTGGCAAGTTTTTTCTAGATATCTATTTTTTTTATTATAATTTTCTCAGATTCTGA
>JAVCKT010031354.1:0-15010 GCA_032273925.1 Rhynchotus rufescens | reverse complement strand
AGATTGCTGCTTTTTCTGTTTGCAGCTTATGGCTAAAAGGGAGCTATTTCGTGTGGTAAGCAAAGCAGCTCCCAAGCCAAACTGGTGAGTGTCTATATGAGGTGGAAGCCCTGAGTGTTCAAATTGTTGTATAAAAAGCTTTATATTGACTGTAGATGTGTTAGAGTATTTTACAAATTACAAGTATTTCTTGTATTTCTTGTTGCCTGACCACAAGTCTGTATCTTACAGGTATCTTTGCTTCCAGAAAATGACAGATGGAGTGAAACTAGATCCCAGTTGCTTGCACAAATGGATGTCTGCATGGGAGGAAGAGTAGCAGAAGAACTCATATTTGGAAGTGATCACATCACAACAGGTCAGCTGATCAGTAGCTAAAGAATTCCTAGTCAGAGCTTACAGATAGATTTGTTTAACTTTGGTTTTAGCAATTAATTTTAGCTTATTTAATACCTAGGTGCTTCCAGTGATTTTGACAATGCTACTAGAATTGCGAAGCTGATGGTGACTAGATTTGGAATGAGTGAAAAGGTAGTATCTTTGTTCTTAAATTCCTAGATAGTATAAGAAGTTTTTTTTTTTTCTCTTCTGCAATTAAATGCCTGTTTGGCTACCAGTGTTTACAGAGATCAAGTTCTGGGGAAAAGAAATATGGTAAGTCTAATAACTTGGCTATTTTTGGCCCTGCTATACAGAACTCAAAGAGAAAGTCTGTATATTTGGCAAATTAAAAAATATGGTGAAAACTCTTCACCTCAAAATGACTTTGGAAGTTACTAAGGTCTACAGAAAATCTTCATGTTAAAAGTAAATATTTTGGAATTGAGGATGGACTTGTATGGGTAAATGGGGAGGAGGATAGAAATGCTAAATTTTGTAGACTTCTAAAGAAGAACTACTTTAGTAACTCATTATTGTTAAGTGTTAGGTCTGATGTTTCTGTGTTTGTGTGATGGATTGCTTGTTTATTTTTGGCGGGGGCAGTGATGATGTTGGACTTAAGTTTGTGTGGGGCTTTTTTGGTTTGGGGCTTTCTTTTTCTCTTTTGCATGAGGCAGCAGTCAGAATTGAGGCTCTTCTGTAACTTGAGGAAATAGAGCTCTGCAGGGATAGTACAGCTCATGTATAAGCATCTTGTTTTGCTTTTCCCATCGTAAGCATCTCAGTAGGCCTTTGATTAATGCTTTGTGTTTGTTGAAGCTCTTAAAGTTTTGTTATAACAGTGACTAGGGAAAAATAACCTTTGTTTTTATTTAGCTTGGTGTTATGACCTATACTGATACGGGGAAGGTTAGCCCTGAAACTCAGTCTGCAATTGAACAGGAAGTGAGAACACTTTTAAGGGTAAGATACCAATCTCAATATAGTTAGTGGTTTTCTTCTTTTTGCTTACACATGTGTTTTGAACATCAGCTTACACATTAGAAAACCAATACTCAAATATACCTCTTAAATGCAATGTTGGATGAAACTTCCCAAATGTTTAAAGTAGCTCTTGAATCTCTGCGTATTGTTATTTTGTTAATAGCTATGTACAGGTAGAGAGGAAATAGTTTCATGATATTTAAGGCTCTTTATACACTTGCTAACACTTCCTTTTATATTTAGTCAAGATCTGTATATTGTCTAATTTATTTCTAAGGGGAAAAAAGTATAAATTGCTGTAGAATAGATGCAAATACTTTGTGTTACTTGCACATTTCATAACTTCCAGTTAAATCTTCGAGTATAGAAGCACCAGAGTGGCCATACCAGATAAAATCAGAGGGTCACTTATCAGGCATCCTGTTCCCCATGGATGCTGAACAGTAGCAGGTGCTTAGATAACGACAGAACTTGCAGATCAAGTTGTCGTGTTCTGGGTTAGCTTGGGTAGACTTGCACGTTATCTGGATCCAGTAGCACAGGAACATCAGCATTTGCTGTGGCTTTCTGAACTGATTTAGTTGGCTAAGAACTGTCTGCATGGAGTAGAAACTGAAGTTGAAGCTTACCGTGCTGGCTAGTAGTTGCTCCATGTAACAACACGTTAAACTGAGTGAGTAGCTTCCAGTTTTCTAATGGTGCCTAATCCTTTTGGAGCTCAATACGCTTTTAAAAACCTCAGTCTGAGAGGTTTTTTATATTTACAATATATAATCAAATATGTTTGACTGCTAAGCAGCCAAGCAGACACTTTTCAGATCTAATCATTCTTTTCAAGTCTTAAAGAACATGGGGACAAACGTGAATATTTTTTATATTTTCAGTCCTACTTCTACAAAATGGAAAGATGACATGAAGTTATAAATACTGTAAATGTCTTTGAACTTTTACAACTTCTAGGATTTAATCTTTCAGATTGGAGCTGTGCTAGCTATGAGGCTTAATGCTAAACTGTAAATGTTTGTGTAGAGCTTTATTTACATAGAGACGTTTTTTAAAACTGAATCTTTATCATTCTCCCCCTCCCCTTTTCTTAATAAATATTAGGACTCATATGAGCGTGCAAAGAACATCTTGAAGACCCATGCGAAAGAACACAAGAATTTAGCAGAAGCTTTACTGAAATACGAGACTTTGGATGCCAAAGAAATCCAAATTGTTCTAGAGGGGAAAAAAATAGAAGTAAGATGATAACATCCTTAAAACAGTAGCTGCTAATTCGAAGAATGTACATCTAGCAATGCAGTAGTCTTATGCAGCATAGCTTTTTTCCCCTACCTGATGCGTGTTTGGCATTAGTGACACTTTAAGATTACTCTGCAGTGTCTTGTCAGCTTCTGTTCTTCATCTCTTTCTTGTGTCCCTTCAGACTAAGACACAAAATAAAGCAGCTTCCTCATTCTCCCCCTACTCTTCCCAGAAACGATTATTTTTTTCAGAAATATAAATCTCAGGGTTGAATTCAGTGTTTGGATCTAGTCAAACGTGCTGAAGTTGAGGCGGAAGAAATGTGCAGGGATGCTGGAGTGCTTTGTCACACTCCCCGGGTCCCACTGCTGTATGGGCGTTTGGAGGGGTGCCCCGGGCTGTCTGCTGCAGAATGTTAGGGACAACGACACCGTAAGTGCTCAAGTATTGACCTGTAAAACTCTCGTGTGTAGTCAAGCTAATGTTTGTATGCTGTTTGAAGATAAAAAGATGAGTTTTAATAGAAGCTCTTATTTAGAAGCATAACAAAACATGTGTGTGAAGGAGGCAGCTACACAGCGTGTCTCAAAGGGAATTGTGAGAACTCCAAGTTTAAAAAAACAAGGGCAAAAATGGAAAGGGGTGATTGTCCTTTGAGTGCTCTTGGGGTTAACATACACATACGTATGGCTGGGAGAGATGTAGAGAAGTTTGAATGCAAGAGCAACGTCACAGTAAAAGTGTCCAGACTCTTTGGGATGTGTTTTGGACACAACCATGCCAGGGGTAGGGAGAATAACTGTGCCCTCTGATGTGCTGCTGACAGAATCCTCACAACTTTTATTACTGCAGTAGATGGATGTGGTTTGAAAACAGTGCTTTTATACTGCTGGAGACTCTGCTCAATTAGTTTTTACTAATAGTTTATATAGAGAGTGTTTGATAACCCAACAGAGGACAATATTGCTCACTGAAGAGTAGTTCAGAAAATGTATATGCTGTTTCAGTTAACATTCCCATTTCACTTGTTCAGTAAAAGTAGGGAAATAACCTTTTTCTTTCAGCCTTTATAGTTACTTTTTGGAAATTCTGAACTCATAAGAAATGTTGCAAAAGCAAATCTAGTTTCCAATCAGGTGGGAGTGATTGCTATCAATTATATATGCCAGTATTCTTCAGATGTCATGGAACTGTTTATTTAGGAATAGCATTGACCGCTCATCATCTTTCCATGCAATTAATTGATAGACCCTTGGGGCTATAAACTTCTTTTGCAGAGAGGAGGCCTTTACTCAAATTTAACATAGATGGAAGTTAAGATAGTTGGGCTGGTGCCAATAAATGTGAATACATATTGGTAGCTACACTTAAAACTAGAATTAACATAACTTTTAGAATTTTCTGAGTGTAATATTTGATTATAACCTGCTACTTTTTAGTATGAGCACATGTGTTTTCTTTCAAACCCAGAATTACTTTGTGCTTATTTTTCATTGTTGGCTTAGCATAGCGACGTCCCATCGCAGTGTGGGAAGAGAAATTCCAAGTGTTATGAAACAGAATTCCAAACCTCTAGGCTGACTAGTTACAGTTGTACATGTATTTTAAAATATGCCAAGAGAAACAGACATATACTGCGTATTTGACATCTGTTTTTGAATAATAAAGTTAATTATGCATATTGGCTTCCCTTTTATTCCTTGTTAATTGCTGAAAATGTAATACCAAGTACCCTACTATGTAAATTGAGGTGTATGAAACATTTAAACTTGTAAATAAATTTAAGAATTACAGCAAAATTGCACTTTTTTTCCTAAATGGATTTCTAGGAAACTTTCTTCCTAGAAAATCAGACTTTTATTCCAAATGCTACTTCAGTAATGGGAGTTGGATGGGATTTTTTTTCCCACTTACTGTAATTTCTCTTTAAAAAAATGGGATTTAGGTTTTAAAGTCACTAAAATCACCATTGAATAATGTGTTTTGGGGGCAGATCGTTGAAGTCTAATGTGTTTTTCCTCTTTGGAAAGCTTCTTGCTTTGTGCAAAGAGCAGCTCCCTGCAGAGCCTTTCAGCCGTTCAGGGCTGGTGGAGGAGGATTCTGAGGGGAGCTGCCGCTTGCAGCGGTGCCTCTGCCCGCGTGTGGAACTCGTTCCCTGGTGGCTGCGTGTGGGTGACAGGGAGTTTGGAAGAAAGTCGTATGGTCCATTTTGGGCATTGGGTTTGTCTTGGGGAGTTCCCAGGTACAGCTGGGAGTCTAACTTTCTCCTTACCTAATCAGGGAGAGAGATGAGTACCCTTCCACAGGTGAAAGGGTCTCAAGCTGGGGAACTGCACTTAATCCATTGTCCATTAAACCGCTGATGACTGATTTAGATATTGAGGGGGAAAAAGAGGGGAGGAACAAACATGCCTGGAAACAACTTCTCCTCTGCTTTCAGGTTCACACATCTCCTGTCCCCTCTCTCCTCTCAGGGTCCCGTGGTTTGCCCTGTGTTGCATGGAAGAGGGTGGGACTGTGAGGGATGAGGGAAGCAGGAGGTTGGGGTTCCCATGGAGTGTTTCCTTTCTGCTCGTCTTTGCATCATCGTGCCCAGGGCCTGCAGCCTTTTGGGGCTGTCCCATGTGCCTATGGGCTCCCTGCAGTTACACCTCTTCCCATGGGTGCACCTCCATTCCTAGCAATGTCCCCTTCCACAAGTCTCCTCAGATTCCTGCTTTCCATCTGCTGTTTCACGTTTTCCTTATGTGTGCTTCTGAGTGTCCTCCTGTCTCCTCTCACCCCTCTTCATTTTACATCCTCACGTTCATCCTCATGTCTCTCCATGTGTCTCATGCCCCAGCAGCTACTGCCCCCTGTCAAACACACCAGCAGAGGTGCCCTGTTCCTCTGGCGCTGGGCCAGTGAGGGCCTGGAAGCTGCTGGGAGCAGCACGAGGCCGTTCACAGCCATGCCCGTGTTAGCCGACCTGTGGGCCCCGCTCCTGCCCCAGCCGCTCACACCCAGCACAGAGCCCACGACAGCCCCTCGGCGAGAGCCAAGCAGCACAAATGCCCCCCAGGGCGAGAGCCGAGCAGCACAAATGCTCCCCAGGGCGAGAGCCGAGCAGCACAAATGCTCCCCAGGGCGAGAGCCGAGCAGCACAAATGCCCCCCAGGGGGCAGCACAAACGCCCCTGGCCCTTTTAACAGGGGCTTCTGCCGCAGGAGCCAGGGCAGAGCTCGGGGCTTGGCTGGGCTGCTCGCTTTTTCAACCCTGAGCTCCCCACCACCTCTGCAGCACTTACCTACAGTAAGAACTTCAAACCTGGGCTTTTTCTGAGTTCCAGCACTTTCAAACACAATATACTCTTTAACTCTGCATTTAAGGCAAAACCGCCACCTTCTGCTGAGGCCTGCTGCTTCTGGGGGCTTCTTAGCAACTGTGTTAGGACTTTGTGTGGCTGAAATTTCACTAGCTTTTCAAGGCTGAATCCTTTAATGCCAGCCTTAATCCAAGGAATATATAGAAGCAGGACGGGAGGGTATTTGTGTATTTGCGAGGTGTTTTTGTTTTGGTAGCAGTAGACTAAATAGGCTGTAGAGACAGAGCAGTCGCATCTTAGGCAGCTAGTCCTCTTCCTTTGCATGTAGGCAGAGACCTTTTCTGGTACTAGTTGTTTAAAATAACCCTCGAGGAGGTAGAAGTTCGTCATTTATTTGTCTTAATTGCTCTAAACTGAAAACAATTTTAATGTCTAGAGCCTCATTCATTGCTGTGAGAATTAGTATTTACAACATGTTTTTTTTTTTTTTTTTTAAGCGACTTGATTTCAGGCCCATTTTGCTCATAAATAATAAATTTTGGCCTATCTACAGATTAGGCAGAACTCATGCAACTCTTTTGCATGAAAGAGAAACTACAGTTGAAAGAATGAAGTCACAGCCGCAAACTGGGCTGAATGGTTTATTATTTGTAGAACCACTTCCCTGCCTTTTCTGGAATCACAAACATTATTGCTGCTCATTTGATCTCTAGCAAGTAGCTTGTTAGATTGGCAACTAATTCTATTTTGTCTTTAATGTAATGTTCCTACAAGTTTAAAAAACCAAGAAAGCTACTTTGTCATTAACTCACAAGTGAAAGTGCCCGACTTCCTGCTCTTGTGCTGCATGACAGGAACGGGTTGTCACAGAGGGTGACTGCATTGAGGGTTTCAAGTTCCTCTTTCCTCCCTGAGGGCTGGAGGTGGCTTCTTTCCGGTGAGTCTCTGCCCTGCCAGCCTCAGCCCTGCGCCCCAGGGCTCCCTCAGGAGATCCACGCGAGCTCCACCTCTACTGTTCATCCTTATGGAAACGGCAGCCAAAAAGAAACTCAACACAAATGTGTTTAAATAACATCTTGTTTAATCTTAACAACAAAAACAGCAAGAAAAAAAGGATTTTAATGCAAAATAAAAGTCTGTGCAGGCTCTGAAGGCAGAGGGACCCTTAGGGAAGGCACAGTCTCTGCAAGGCTTAGGAACAGCTGGGACCTTGGGAGCTTGCTCAGCTTTGCACAGAACCCCAAGACTGGTGCCCCCTGCAGACACTTGGTGTTAGGTCCAGTATGGCATTGGGTTAGATCATCAAGATAAACTGCCAGGAGATGCAAGGAAGAGGAGTTGCTCCTCCTTCTTGCATGTGCCTTTACTGAGAAAACTGTAACAGTACATAGAGCCAGGACAATATTCACCGTTCACATTCATTTTAACTTCATTTCAGTAAACAATTGACAAAACGCTTAAAAACATTAAGATTACAGAGTCAGATGCACAAAATGAGGAAATGACAGAAATAAGGTTTCAAATCCATCCTTTCTGTATGTTTTAATTTAACCTTCTGTTATTTGCTGCATGGCTTTTCTTAGGTCTTTACTTCTCTTACTTCTCATGTCTTATATTCTCTTAAGGTTATTACATTTTAGTTTAACTATACTAACTTAAATATATACTATTTTACATTTAATTATGGACAGTCTTTATCATCCCCATATCTAGTCTCTGTTTTGAGGCCTTCTTCAGGTACTGGATCAGGGTGTGATCTGCCAAAACTGCCAAAAAAGGTTAAAAATACTGGAATAAAAACAAGACCGTGAAGAGCCCCAAACAAAATAACAAGAAACATAATCTTGAAAAATGTTCTGAAGATATATGTTCTTGCTGCAGCCAGTACAGCTACTCCTAATATAGTAGAAATGGCACCTTGCAGCACGGGGTAACCCAACATGTGCAGAGCATCTATGGCCCTTTCATTTGCTGATGCCTTTTCACTTGAAACAAAGGCATAGGAAATATGAGCAGAGAAGTCGACCGAAAACCCTATACAGATGACAAGGTTGATCATGGATATGGAATCTAGATTGACAAGCCAGAAGGTCATGAAACCGGCCACGCCAATGATAACAGAAGCTATGGCAAACGTGACCCACAGGCAGCAGAAGGGGTTGGGGATGAGCAGGAGCGAGACGATGAGCATGGCCCCAGCAGCAATGAGCACGTTCTGGATGGTGTTCTGCACTATGACCAGGTACTGATCGTAGTAGATGAACGCGGGGTGGTACAACATTACTGGAAGGCTGCACTGCTCTGCTGTATCCCTCAATTTGTTTAAAAGATTTTTCTCATCAACAGCTGTGGTGACATTCACAGTTTGAATGAAGAAACGTGAAGCTTTGATTTCATCCTCAGTCTTGTTGATGTCCCACTCAAAATCCGGATAGAATTGGAACAGCACGGATAAATTTTTAATGAAATTTTGTTTGTTATTTATATTTATTGAAGCCATTTGAGCAATTTTTGTGTACACTGCCAGCCAGGATTCAGAGAGGTTCTTATCTACATAGGAAATGTCCTCCAGGCTCTGCAGGCAGTTCTGAATGGCCACTCGAACGGACTCATTCCAGTACTCTACACTTCCATTGACAACAACCATGACCCTGGGTCCATATTCTGAGAAGTATTTGTCATCATCATTATAGTATGGAACAACGTAAGAGTCATCATTAGCCAGATTACGAAGGTCTATACCTTCTTTGACCTGAGTACATCCATAAACACTGCCACCTACATATGCTCCATACAGTAATACCACGAGCAACTTGACCCATTTATTTGTAATGAAAGGACCATAGTACCTTTCAAAAAAGGTGCTTATAGGATGGTCAGGTTCTGACTCAGGTGACTGACCAGAACAGTTGCCTATACAACATACATTGTACAAGCAGGACTTGCTCTTATCTTCATCTGTTTTCACAGGCATGAAAGTTAACCAGTGGCGGTTCTGTTTCTCCCTTTTATGATTAAGTACAAGAACTGCCCCCAGAAAGGTCAGGGTATATATATAGCAGAAGATAAAAGCAGTGCCCGTGTAAAGGCAAAATGATTTCACAGATGGAAAAGCTGTCCAGGTGCCAATGAAGAAGGCTAGAACATCTGTGAGAGTGGTAATCGTAACAGAAACTGCTGCGTCTGTGTAAGTCTCAGCCAGCCGGGCCTTAGTGTCTGATTTTTCTGCTTCCTTGACACTTTTCTCCCAGCAAGCGATTATGATGAACATGTCATCAACTCCAACTCCTGCAGGAGCAGAAACAAATAGCACAGCATTAGACACCTTGGCTTCCACTAGTTACCAGTTACTAGTTACTAGTTTTTGTTGGTACAAAAGTGCAAAAGCATTTGAGTCAGCCAAGAACTTTAGGCACTAGCAGGGCTTCAGTGCTGATGGAAGCGGATCAGATACAGGCAAACAGGCTCCTCCTACACAGCTGAGTTGATTCCACTCCAGGAATTCAGAAAAACCTAATGGACACTGAGCACATGCCCAGTCCCGCTGTGACAAGTGTTGGCGTGTGCTGCCCCACAGCCCCATAGAGACACAGAGCAGAAGGCAAGACCCTACTGATGACTGACCGCTCTTGCAGTTAGAAGCATCTCTGACCATCCCTGGCTGCTGCTTCATCACTGCTGCAAATCAGGCAGTAAAATTCTGTTTCTTGCAGACAGCCAAACCAGTTATCCCAGTGTTCCAGATCTTCAGAGCATTTATTCATGATTTCTGCAGCTAGGTTAGATTTTTGTATTTATGCTATTTCTTGACTCCTGCTTTAATCAGGATTTTTAAAATTACTTTCCTATATCCATTCACATTTAGATTGATGTATGTTACTCAATGTCCTGGGAAGCCAGGAAGATTCTGGGATCTAGACTAGAAGTTTTGCTACAAAACAAGAGTAAAAGCATAAATTGGAACTGGAAGACACAGTTATTTTCTCCCGACTCTTCTAACTCTCAAGATTTTCATCACAAATTTTGCAGTATTTAGCCAAAGTTACTGCATCACAGGTCTTTCATTTGCTGAAAACTAATCATACAAATAAAAGACATCGATAATACAGCTGAGCATAAAATAATAAATGAAATCAGTACACACTGCATGTACAACCAATTGCCATTAAGTACCCAAAGACAGGTTATTTGTAAAACCAGGAAGACATCTCGGTCACAGGTGTTCAGGACAGTCACTAGTCGATGCTTTAATCAACAAAACAGAAAATACCCTTCAAATGACAGCTGGGCAAAAACTTGGGAAAAAGCAAACACAAATATAAAAGAGAATAACTGGCTAGTGGCAGTAATAAAGGAAGAGCTATGGCTGAAGCGGGGAAGGAGAGGAAGTGGAGAGCTAAACCACAGCCACGTAGGTGAACGGTGCCAGATGCACAGGACGCGGCAGCACGAGGGAAGCAGATGGGTGCTGGGCCAGATACAAAAGGCTGAATGCTTTTATTTTTGGCTCTCCTCCCTGAGCCTTTCCCAGAAATTGCATTCTGCATAGCATTCAGCTGAGTGTAATAGCTGGTGTATTCCCATAATACAAACTTCAGCTGACCTTAGAAATACAGCAAAACTGGAGCTGCTTTAAGTGCAGTTAAGGCAGGCAGGCAGGCTTAAAGGTAATGCTTCTAATACAAATCTCATCTTAATCCAAGGCAGTTTGGCACTTCATAAATAAAGATCGAAAAAGAATTGATTTAAGCCCTTTGTCAGGTATGTAGAAGGGTCTTTATTATGTTTACAGACTTGGTACCCAGCAAGCAATTCAAAAGCAAATACAAAATGCATTTGACTTGTGCAGGAAGCTGTATGTTCTAAATAATATTTGCATGAGACATCTAATATGAGCTACAGTTTCTAACAGCCCAAGAGGTCCATTTGCTTTCCTCAGCAAGAGATTAAGACCAGGAAAACATCATATGAATTTATAGTACAATAGATTAGGTTAAGATTATCAAAAATACTACTAACAACTAAAAAAAACCCAATCTTTGCAACAAATTATCTAATGATACTTTGGAAATTCCACCTTGGTTATCAAGCAGTCTGAGCAACTGTGATGTTACAATTTTTAAATAACTACATCAAGTTTTTGGGGAGATTGTATATTAGGAATGATAGAGCATTTCAATTTTGTATCATAATTGGATTTAGTTCATGACCATATTGAATGGGAAATTCTGTATCAGATGATGATAAACTTCCTGTTTGAAATTACAGACAATTCTGCTCATTGCTTAAGCTATACCAGCTAGACCTAACTTTTTCTAACCAGGGACTGCACTCTTAATATATGACACCAGGATTTATAGCAACTCACCTCATAATGCAAGTATTGCATAAAGTCAGTGTTAATGTACTATAATTTGGACACTGGATACATGTTCTGTGCTTTGAAACTAATGAAAAGCTGAGGCAGGGATTTGGGGAAGATCTCTGAATCCACTTGGGTTGCACAAAATTGTCCCATAGTAAGACTGTTAATGAGTATTTTAGGTAGACCAACTTATGCAGAGCTAACTATATATAAATTAATGCTTACGATATGCCTTTAGAAAACATCAAGTGGTAATACAGAGGAAATTGTTTAGCAGAGTGACTAAATTAACAGTGACACTAAAACAACGCTGGAAATGCTGACATTATCACCTATCATCTCCACCTTCCGCAACAGCTTTGGGGGACATCATTTCTGGGAAATGCAGCCCTGCCAGCAGGCAGGGCCAGGCAGCTCCCCGGGCATCAGGAGGGCAGCGGACGCCCCAGCTGCTCCTCTCTGCTCCCCGCGTAAGCATCGTGCGCTGCCGTACTCTCAGCACGGAGGGGTAACACACTCGTGTTTTCTCCACTTTTTTCTTCCTATCTGTGTGTGACTCAGGTTTTTTACTTACCTAGGATGAGAAAGGGCGCGTTTGCCACGGTAATGACGAAGGGCACTCCACAGTAGAGCATCAGTCCGAAGCTGCTCACCACGGCCAAGCCGGCTGAGAGCACTCCACAGCTGGCAAGCCAGATATTATTTCTTATACAGCTCTGTCTGCAAATATTTTAAGAAATACCTTAGTTATACATCAAGCATTTCATTTAACAGTCTGGCATTAGAAGCAAGTGTTCTGCATAAAAGTGGAAGTTGGCCTGGTTCTGAAGAGAACTTAAGTGATACCCAGTATTGCTAATAGAGCACCAAAGCATGAGGGAAAGTGCTCTGGGCAAGTTAATTTAGCAATACTAAATACAAACAGCTGAATAGTGGCAACGTAACAGAGCATGAACATTTATTGATCTTTGTCTCAGTAATAAGAAACCCAGTAAAATGAAGGAATACGAGAGACTACAATTTAGGATGATCCAAAAAGAATGATCTGTTTTTGAGAAGTTCTTTTCTTTTATACAGAAAACTTTTAACTCTTGTTAAAAAGCATAGCAAGGTTGAGCAAGATCTAGTAAGCAAAGTTTGGAAAAAACCCCAGGAAAGCCATCTCTTGAAAAGGCAACTTATACTCTAGCGGATATAAAGTTGCTATTTGTCTCATTAGTAGATTTGTCTCATTAGTAGATTTTTCCAAATTGTTGGCCATTTCTTAACTTTAAGAGAACGTGTCATTTCCAGGGCAAGATGATAGTCTTTAAGCTTCTACCAATGCCACCAGATCCTCCTCGGACTGCAGCTTTTGGAGAGAAGAGAGATGACTTTCATATACCTAAAAAGCCAGAAAGGCCAGAACTGACAAGGGTTGAAGCCTCCCATCTCCCACTGAGCTCTGCACAGCATAGCTGCCCAACTCGGGAGAGCTCAAGTAGTGCTACAGAGAGAAAGTCCAAGGAGGTGTATGGATGGATGTGTGCTGGTAGAACCAGCCTCATTCTGTCTGTTTGGAAATGACTGGATGTGAGCTGGCTTTGTATCCAAAAATTATATAGCTCATTAGCAAGATGCTGCATTGAAGTACTACACTAGGTAAGCACACGCTCTGAGCTGAGCTTAGTTCCTCAAGCACATGGTGTAAACGCTGCAGTTCAGTTTCTGAATGTGCAAAGACTCACCTTGCACCAACACAGAGATTGGGCAGAATAAACTTTCTGCAGACAGTAGGTAAAGCTCAGCATCTGTTACAGTAAGCCTAAAGCTGCACTGAAATTCACCGAGTTGGTGTTGATGGACCTATATCTCAAGTGATTGAGCAGCAGAGAAAAAAATAAGATGCATGCAGAACTTACCATGGTTTACTTCCTGCTGCCTCCCCCACTTCCTTTCCCTTTGTAATTGATCTTTAAATACAATTAACATTCAGTGGGAATGGTGAGAATAGATACGGCAAGCAGAGCTAGGTAACACGTAAAATAACTTTTGAAATAACACCATTTATTCTTCCTGAAAATAAGGGCTTTTCTGATTGACTTTTATACATATATTTTGTGAATGCTTCCACCATACAACCAATTGATCTATTAAGTTTTTGTTCAGTAAAGCCAGAAAGCTTGTAGAGAATATCACCATACGTGCTGGCTGGACCACAATTTTGGTGATACAGCCCTCTTTCATCCTCTTTGGTGATAGAGCCCCCTTTCCTGGATCTTTGCTGAGTTGGTTCCCCAAGTAAGACGTTTACTTTTACATAGTATTTTTCAGTGCTGAAGCTGCAGCATCTCAGAACTCTTCACAAGGTAAGAGCATAGGTTCCAGCTATTTAAACAGTTCCGACATATGCAAAACACTATCCTGAACTACAAGAGGTGAAAGTGGAACTCCATGAAGGCCTGGTGGTTTCAGAGAACACACCAATGGACACCCGTGTCCAAGCTGTGCACCCCTGAAGAGCAGGTACACACAAAATATCTTTGATGTGAATCTCAGCTTCAACTCAAATGCGTGTTCGGTTCTTGAACCTAAACACAAACCCCATTAAGCAGACAGGCAGCACAAGCAGAAGGTGAAGAGCAAGTGAAGGGGCTTGTTTCATGGAACCAGGACAGGAAATAAGGTGGTTTTAAGCTATGGGAGCTGAGGGGCTGTTACACACAGGCCTGGAGCTGAGAGGATTTTTACCTGAGGCAAGAGACAATCGAAAAGGTTATCGTCAAGAAGTACGTTATGGAGAACAGCGGGATGACCGTCTTCGTGTTTTCCTCAAACTCCTCCTGCCTGGACAGCGAGGTGAAGTACGAAACCTGCCACGAGAATAAATAAATGGAGAGTTAAGCAGGTGGGTTTTTTTGTTTTTTTTTTCCCACTTCTCTTTTTCTCGTTTCGAGGCCGCACGGCCCCGGAACGGAGCCGCTACCTCGATGGCGCGGAAGTTCTCGGTGCGCAGGAGCTCGGGGATGAGGCGGATGAAGTCGCCCAGCCAGCGCTCGGCCTCGGCGCCCTCCCGCAGGTCGTAGCGCAGCTTGATGGCCCGCGCGCCCAGCAGCCGCTCGCTGCCGTCCGTGCGCACGCCGCCCAGCGTGGCGCCCAGGAAGGTGCCGTTGTGCAGCGGGAAGCCGAGGCCGCCGGCCGCCAGCAGCGCGAGCAGCGGCGCGGGCGACACGCAGGCGCCGCCGCTGCGGGCGCAGAGCCGCTCGTAGTCGCCCAGGGCGCGGACATCGGCGTCCAGCCGCCGCACCTCGCTCAGCGCCGGCTCCTCCAGCACGGAGGCGCCCTCGGCCGCCACCGCGATGAGGGCAGCGTACGCGCCCTCCGTGGGCAGCCGCGGCGCCGAGAAGCGCGTCGCGTCGTCGGTGGGGAAGTGGAGCCGCACCACGTCCCGCTCCGCCTTGGCGGGGCCCCGCAGCGGCGTGAACTGCTCCTCGATGTTGTTGGCCTTGAGCTGCTGCAGGCGCTGGAAGCCCGAGCCCAGCCCGGCCGTCAGCAGCACCGGCGCCAGCAGGAAGGGCCAGGGGTAGGTGGCCACGAACCGCCCCAGCCCGTGGAAGAACCGCGACAGCGGGCGCTCCACGCAGTTCGCGTTGTGCCACGAGCACTTGTCCGTGGGGCGCCGCCGCGGCTCCATGTGCCCGGCGCGGCGCCGCCGCCGCCGCCTCTGCTCACGCTGCGGCCGCGCAACC
>JAVCKT010031347.1:0-29660 GCA_032273925.1 Rhynchotus rufescens | reverse complement strand
TGGTTATTGCTGCTTTTGCCTTTATTTCCCATTCATTTTCCAAACCAACAGCAAAGATCCTTCATGTTTTGGACCTTCAAAAGCATGGAGGTGATAAATGCCTGTTATTCTATACCAGCCTTACCAAGATCCTCATGAAAATGTATCTATTTGGGCACAAAATGTGATTGCTGATTCGTTACTGTGCAGATTAATGACAATGACAGAAATGAACAGTATTTTTTTTACCTGTCAAAAACATATGAAACTGCTGCAGCTGTGGGCAAATTTGCAGGGCTGCATTGCACTACTGAGAACAAAAGCCTTCGTTATAAATTGACTGTTAGGCGCTCTAAGCTTATTTACTCAGATAAAATGACAGTAAGTCTCGAAAAGATGATTTAATCCTGTTTTGATTTTTTCTTAAAAAAAAATGCAACAGCCCAAAAGGTTTATTACTAATCTGGCTTCGAAAGTGGGGTTTATTTAATATCTAATGCAAAACAAAATCTATATGGATTTTCACTTTAAATTTATGATTGCCCAACATGCAGAATACTTGAGGCTACTGAATTACTTATATCTTAAGCTCCTCATGTTTGTTTGTGGCTCTTATGGGTAAGCTGATTCTTTCATTTAAAAATGTGCTGAGTACTGTAGGAAGGAGGAAAGCTCATTATTGTAAAACTGTTTTGATCATTGCATGTTACTCAAGAGTGACCAGTAATGCAAGCAAAAATAGAGTGGATGTGATGACCAGGTGAATGTCTGAGCTCCCAAGCAGAGGGCAGGAAGAGCAATGTCTGCTCAAGGGTGACAGCTGAAAGAGGCAACTGCTTTTATTGAAAACCAGGGATTAACTTTATGAAAGCTGATGGATGGGCTGGACTCTGTGCTCGGTAATGGCATTGCCTTTCAGGGGCCTGCTCTGCATTTGCAAAGATCTCACTGAGTAAATGTCCTGCACCATTGTGCCAGCTAGTTCAGAGACCATGAATAGAAAGGCAGAGCTGAGGGGGAAAAGTAAGAAAGAAAGATCCTGGAGTAGTCTCTTCTATTCTGGTTTATATCTCCCTGGTTAATGCTCTGCATTTGCTGAATTTTGTCTGCTTTCCTGGATCTTTGACAATGTTCTGCAAGAGAAAGAAACTGAGAAGAGCTCCACTCCCACAAACATTTCATAGTGCTTGGTATGGAGCCAAGCTGAAAAGCATGTTATGGAGAGCAGCTGGAAAAAGGCATGGGGTGAAAAGTCCCTTCACATCAGTTGATAAACTGCTTGTCGGTGTCACAAGTTGTTGGCAGTACAACAGAGCTGAGGATCTCGGAGTTGGTGCTAGTTGTGCTGAAAATAAACAGAGAAGCATTCTTAAATGAAAGGGAGATCATTTAGAAATCAGCGTGTCTCAAGGAATGCTTGTTAGATTGTCACTTAGATTGCATGTACATTTTTTTTTTACCTGTCAGTGTCTGTCTTTGTTTCTCTATTTCTCCTTTCTGAGAAAAAAATACTATAAAGATGGAAATTTGAAAAGTCAGTGTTGATAGGATGGGCTGGCTAAGGAAGATGAGAGAGGATAGACTATGGAGACTTGTGCCTGCAGACTGCTGGCTTGAACTTAGCCCAGTGCTCAGTAGCAATGTTTGAAAACAGACACTATATTTACTCTTCCCACTTCAAAGTCCTGTCCAGATTTTAGGGATGTCAGCTCCTTCATATGAGAATATGAAGATCTTAAAGAAAATTGGAAGAGAAGGCAACTTAGGGGTGGGAACAGGACACGGATTTCCATGTGATGTGTCATTAGGTGGTGAAGCTCTGTGCTGCTCTGTGCAGCAGGAGGCTAGCAGGACAAAGAGGTTAACTAAGTTTAACAAATAGTAAAATCCTGTGGTAATTAAGGATACCTAGAGTCATTGGGATTAATGGTAATATGTCTGAAAGTAAGATTCATGTTTCAAATCTGAAGCCAAGCTAGAAGAGATCAAGGTAACACCAAGTGGGGAGAGCCCCAGGGCAAGGCTGTAGCCTTTCTGCGTGGCCACTGATATCTACCTCCCTAGATGCAAAAGTCTGGATTTTATGTACATGTAGCATCATGTCTTCAGTATGTTGGCACCCATCCTGTTCAGGACCTCCCTAAAGCTAACTCAGCCCTAAATGTGAAGAGATCTTCTCTGTGGAGTTTTTCATGTTCTTCTGAAGCACCTGGCTCTGGTCACTCGCTGTGACACTGCACTAGATTAGACACATGTCAACGCTGCCCCTACCTGCCAATTCCTGTTTCTGTTCCTGTTGCCTGTTTCTGCTCCTAATTCCTCAGTCTCGATCCAAGTGCCATTCCTGAGGCCCCAGCATAGGAGTAATGAATCATTAGTACCATCTAATGGCTGGCCAGTAGCATGGGTTGTTTGAAATAACAAGTGCAAATCTCAGCTCGATTCCTGTTACAAACACAGGCACAGGCAGGAGCCATCGTTAGCATCCTGCTGGGATGGACTCTGCAGAGAAGTCATGAATGAAGCCAGGAAATGTCCCCACCCTACAGACTGCTCTCTCAGCAATACCAAGGAGAGCAGGAGCTCACTGTGGTGCTTCTCCTCTCTGTACAAGGAATTCAGAATTCAAGGCCCTCTCCATTGATTTCAGATTCCTAATTTACACTTTTTTTTTTTTTTTTAAGAGCAGAATCAGATAGCTTGTTTCTAGCGATAGCTGTAAAGGATAAAGGCAGCCTGTGGCAGAATTCAGGACAGGAGCTGGATAGGGAAGGAATGGAAGATGAAACAATCATAGAACCAACACTGCAAGCACATAGAAAAGCTGGGGAAGCTCAGGAAAAGATAATGTTCAGTAGGATCTGTCTAAACTGGCTGGAGTATCTGCTCACTGTTTTTAAATACATTCAGTCACGTAACAACAGTGCTTCTTGTGCAGGTGTCCCACTCGTGTCCCTTTTCATATGTGTATTCCCACATGAATCATTTGCTTGGTGTTAGAAGGAGAATCATTCTTTGGAAAATAGCCAGTCCTGCTAAAACAGAAGACTAAGAGATGCTGGGACACAGCCCCCTAGATTTCAATCTGAATATTGCAATTTATGACAGAAAAATAGGGAAGAAGCTTCTTACCACATTCAAGCTACCTCTATGCCTTTCTGCCTTTCACTTTTCATATCTTCATATCTAACTCTCCTGTTTTACCTGTCCCAAGATCAAAATCCATACCGTACATAACTCTTCTTGGCTTCAGCAAAAGCGATCTGCTGAACATAGCCCTGCATAGCATCTGTTTTAGTTTTGGACTCTGTTGCCACAGGGTTGATTGACAAAGCTGCTATTAACTTTAAGAGCAATGGGGTAGAGAGGGACTTGGCCCCTGCATTTTGATAGTGTTTGCACACAGCAGAGTTTCTATTAATACTATTGAAGGCTACTAATCCCCTGACTTCTAATTGCTCAGGAGAAGGAGTTTTCACCGTTTGTACCCACTGAAACTCTGATGCCTGAGCCATTTATTTCAGTGCCACTAGCTAGCCTAAGGAGCAGTTCTTGTCTTTCACTTTCCCCCATATAAAAGGCTTCGTGGAGGAACTTGTCTGTGTTTGTGTCACTGTTTCTTAGATATGCATTTCAGACCATGATTAACAGTGGCTGATGTCAGTTAGTGACAGAACAAGCAATGCAAAAACATGTAGCTCCATTGTTTGCATCTGTAGAGTCACTGTTATTTCCACAAAAGGGCTCTGCTCATACAAAACTGAATTGCATTCAGGCTGTCTATCAAGTAAATACTCATTCACAGCAAAGGCCTCCTTGGTGGCAGCCTCTTGCGCATGTTGGTGCTTTTCTGTTCAAGGATGGTCCAGGAGTCAGAAATATGGTCATGCAAAAAGCTGGGCGACTGATAGCACTTGTGGTGCTCTGTGTGCTGCTTGTCTGCTGTGCCTGTGGCTCAAAGGTGGTGAAAGGTGTGTGTAGAGCTTCCAACCTGGACTACCCTTGCTGGGCCAGGACTTGGTCCAAGGCTGATGGGTGGAAGCTGTCCTTGAATCAATCACTTCATGAGGAGCTGAAAGTGCTGAGCAGCCCTTCAGATTCTGCCTGCAGAGATGCCCTACATGTGTGAAGGAGTAAATCAGTCGTAACATGTGCTCTCTGAGGTTGTGCAGCTCTCCAGACCGATTTCTTATGGAAGAGAAAATTCAGCTATAGTTTAATTAGCAATCCCGCACCTAAAATCCTCCATTTGCTGGGGAGAGAGGGAGGACACAACAGTTGTGCTAAAGAGATGGCTCAATCTGCATGGCTAGCTTATCTCACCTTAGCTCCTGGGAGAATACCAGGTATGTGGAGAGCTGATTTAATGATGTGGACTAGATTAAAATAATCTGTTTTCTTCAATCCTAGGCTTGAGGTAAGATAGTAAGATAGAGCATAATTACTGGTCCGTATCTGTGATCACCCCGTTGCTTTTAGTAGCTGATTTCTAAAGGAATAAAGCCACGTGACTGTGCTAGCTATTAGGCTTTATGTTCATCCCTTCTCTAAGCCTTTTGGCCAATTTCAGTTTGGCAGAGAGTGGAGAAGCATTAAATTCCTGCAACTTTCATGAAAATTGTGTCTGAATGAAGAAAACTAGTAATGTCCTATTGAGGGAAAGATTACACTTGGCTCAGCTAGCCTGCACATGGACAGTCCCTGCAGAACAGAGCTTCAGCAGGAGCAAAGGCTTTAAAAGAAGCTGTTATCCTATTAGACAAGAGAAAAACTAGCTTCCATGGGAAACTAGATTGAAATGATACTTGCAAAATAGCTTGTGAACTTTTTTTATCTTTCTTATTTTTGTTTGTTAACTGGAATCACTTGCCTAAAATGAGTTGCTTGATGTTGAAGACTTTCTTAGCTTCCCCCATCCTTTCACACCCAACCCTTTTTTTGCTTTATCACTGGTTACAGTAGAACAGATTATGTTGTTGGCAGCTGAGAGAGATGAGTGATGGCTTTCCTCTGGTGAGGAAAAAAAAATAGTGAGAACTGGGAACTTATGTAGGTAATAAATCTGGTGTGCCCATGCCTCTCTGTGACAAGTGGTGAGATAAGGCAAAATACTGGTGGATAGACTGGTTCCAGTGACAGGGCTCAGATCCTGCAATCCTCATGCCTCCTTTCATCAGTCATAGTCTTAAACTCTTTGGCAGTCCCCTCTCACCTCCTCTTCCTTCTCTCCTTCTTGACTAAAATCAACAGACACCTCAGGAATGATGAACCAGGTTTTGTTGTTGTTTTCTACATCTGATGCTTTGTGTTTGTTGGAGAAACCAAGCTATACTTGGGAGAAAATTGTGTAAACTGCACAAGGGTTGGGGTAATTAAGTCTTGAGTTAGTTCTTGAGAAAAATTTCTTTCCTCTGTAGATGAACTTTACAGTAAGAACTTCCATTATGGTTGGAGAATAGGACTGTCAGCTTTACTCTTTATCTTTGAACCCCAAATCTTTTTAGATTTGCTGGTCCCAGACACAGAACAACTTTGCAGAACAAGAGAGATGATGAACTTGCTATTCTGGCAGTTATGTGGGAACCAAAACTTGCCACTGTTTTTGTGGTCTATTGTTCTGCATTAGGAGACGTTTACAAAGAGTGATTGTTTCATGCTGTAGTCCTACCAAAAAATGACAATGTGTTTAAGTTTGAGATGAGGACATAAGGTTACCTATCCCATGCAGAAAGAACATGTCTATATCTCAGACCTCTGTAAAAGAAGCACCGCTAACGTGTCTGTCCTGGCTTGAGTGCTTGGGGATGTTTGCCTACCTTTGATGGAGACATTCCTGTGAGTGGAACCTCTTTGAAGTAGTTTCCTGTGATTACTATAATAATCTCTAATATGCTGTTGGTTTAATTTCTGCTCCTTATCCGTGCACTGATCTTGTCCAAGCTGGTCAATGCCCAGCTCTCAAGTGATCAAATAGTTCCCACATCTGTAATCTAAGCAAGTAATTCTTGGCCAAGCAGAAGCTAGGCTAGCAGTTCTTAAAGGTCTGTGTCCGTTCTGGGACTTCATGACTCCTCTTGTTTGTGAGTTTCTTCTGATCTCTGACCTGTTTTTTTTTTTCTGCTGAATTTGGTATCCACTTCTTCTTGCCCTTTCCATCAGAAGGACAGGTTATCCTTTTCTTTTTCTTTGTCTTTTTCTTTTTCTTTTTCTTTTTCTTTTTCTTTTTCTTTTTCTTTTTCTTTTTCTTAGCATTAAGTACTCAAGCGCATCATCAGGTAGTTGCATGTAGATATAAGGAAAATTGGTCCTCTGAGGACTTCACAAGTTGAAGCCATGACACTCCTTGTTCTTTGCTAGGCCAAACAATAAAAATTCTTTTGATCTTTCCTCTTATGATACTCTTTGCAGACCCATAATCATTCTGGATTTTCTCCCCTGAACTCTTACCAATTGGTCCATATTTTTCTTTAAATGCAATGTCTGAATTTGGAAAAAATAGTCTAGCTGACTCCTTGTCAGTACTGAGCAGTGCAGAGAGAAAATGATTTCTGTTTAACAGATAACAGATGCTCTCTCTCCCTCCCTTCCTTCCTTCCTGCCTTCCTTCCTTCCTTCCTTCCTTCCTTCCTTCCTTCCTTCCCTCTTCCTTCCTTCTTCCTCTTTCTCTCTCTCTCTCTCTCTCTCTCTCTTCCCTTTTCTCTCCTTTTCTCTCATTTTCAGGGAAAAGAACCCTTGAAACTATTGATTCATATTTAACTCCTGATATCATATGATCTCCATGTCCTTCAGGACTTCTTCTCCCTCCTGGATCTGTGCAGTTGACATTACTGTCTTAATGGAGAACCTATACGTACCCTACTGAGTTGCATCCCTTTTTTCCCTTGTTGTCCTCTTCATAGTAACAATCCCTTCCAGGTGGGCCTGCAATAGATGATACTCTATTCCATGCCACTAATAACATGAGCTTTTCTGTCTTGCCTCATGGAGGAGGAAAAGGCTGGAGGAGTAGGCCTGGATTTTCTGGAGGGATCCCCAGACTGCCAGAGATGAGGCTTATGTCATGGCTGGAGATGTTCCTGCCACTGCTCACATACAGCCATGGGCAGTTGGGGAAAAGAGATCCTCATTACTTCAATTCAGGTTTCTGCTCTTTGAACCTTGTTCAAGTCACTCTCAGCAAGGCTGAACATGACTTTTTTCTGGCATGGTTAGCCCATGGTTAGCCCATGGTTAGCCCTTTAGCTAACCATGCTTGAAATCTTGTTCTTATCACCTGTTCTTTTCCTTTTCTTTAGTCATACTGTCATTGGCTGGGTGGCTCATGATCCCTTCTCCATTTCCTAATGGACATCTCACAAAGCTTCTTCCCCTTTGTCCTTACCAACTTCATCTCAGCCATTTCTTCCACTAGATTGCATTTAAAGTCAGTTCTGCAGACTATATTTGCTTCAACTCTTCTCTAGATCTCTTTCTGTCTTGTAGACATCTTCTACTGCAAGATGCTGGGCATCAGGTCACTCTGGTATCCACAATTTCCATCCATGTCTGTCTTTTTTTCTGCCTTCCTTTGTACTCCCAGTTGGGGCATTATCCCTACTATCAACAGGAACTTTTTTTATTCTTGCTCCCCACCTTTGTATTCATGCCGTGCCCAGAACTTGTTTGGCTTTCTTCTGGGCAGCACAAATATTTGCTCAAGTCCTCACGCCCTGCCTTCCTTTCTGTGATTCCTTCTTCTCTAGCCTTTCCAGCGTGGACATTATCCTGCTTCAGTTCAGTCAGAACCTCCATGTGAAGGGCACTCCATGTGAAGGGTATTTTGATGGAAGTGGTTCCCCTTAGAATTTCCAAATCCACCTCCTCTCCCTTCTGCATTCCCTGCATTTAACCAAGGTGGCTTCTGCCCATTTTTTTACTCCATTTCCCAGACTTTGAGAGAGCCAAGAAAGCCCTCTGGCAGGGCCTGATGTAGATGTGACATATACAGTAAAATGCAGGAACTTTGGTAGCTCTTCACCTCCATCACCTCAGTGTCTACCCTGATAACTTTGCATGGGCACTGAACTAGAGCTCTAAGTCTGTTGTGCTTTCCACAATTACAGGACCATGGACTGTAACCACCACAGTGAACTCCCTAATACTTTTAACTGTGTGGTCTTAGTCCATCTGATATCTTGCATAACCTTCCCTATCTGAGGAAGGAAGCACTTTTACTCTCCTTTTCTCCTTGTTAAGTGCATTAGGATCTGTCAGGATTAAAGGTGCTGGAGAAGTGCAAACTGATCATTAGCCCAATCCAAGTTATATTAAAAGAACATTAAGATGGATCATCTGAGCATTCAAGAAAAGTAGATAATAATAAAATATTGTATCAGCTGAGAAATAGCAGTTAAGTAATTAAAGAGATGGTTTGCACAAGAAGAAAAAGTAAAGTGATGGGTGCTTCTGCCCTCTTGACTAGTCTCTATTTTAATACTACCTTTACCTTTACACCTTTAGAAGGTGTCAGTGTGTAAAGTGCTGTATTGAGGAAGGAAGCAAAGGCTTTTCTTGCCCCAAAGAGTCACATTTCAGGACATGAAAAGCCCAGTATTTCCTTAATGTTGAAAAATAGTGAATTCTTACAAGATCTAAGTCTAGAAAGGGTTATTGGGCTAGTGCAGTCTGAACTTCTTTACAGTAACAGTCAAAGAAATTCCTTCAATAAAATTCCTGCTTGAAATTTAACAGCTGGGCAAGAACTAAAGAAGAAATATCTTATCTTGATTTTAAAATCTCTGACAATGGAAAATAGTTGGAAGTGTCCGAGGGGAAAAATTGGGGACGCTGAGAACTGAAACCATCTTTGCATATGAACATTGGTCTTTACTGTCACAATAAGTACTGTACAGTATGTGCATCCTCGGAAACCAACTCGAGTCACCCTTGGTTTGGCTGGCAAAAAAGATTTCCCTCTTGGAAAAAAGGGTATCAACATTCTCTTTTCCAGTCCTCACATGTTCATTTCCTCTTTGACCTTTTCTGGGTGTCACCGGACAAGAGCTGCTTCTCCTTGGAGTTGTGCTCAGACATACAAAACAAATGTCAGGGGAAAAATGGTGATTCTGAGTCTGATAATTCAGATAAGCAAAATCACAGAACCACAGAATAATTTTAGATGGAAGGGACTTCTGGAGGTCATCTTGTCAGACCCACTTCCCAAAACAGATCCACCTAGGTTTGTTGCTAGAGGGCCTTGTCCAGGTGAGTGTTCAATATCTCCAAAGATGGATATTCGAATAGCCTTTCTGGGCCCCAGGCCAATACTTGACCACTCTCAGGATAAAAGCAATTTTCCTGATTTCTAATCAGAATTTCCTATGTTCCAACTTGTGTCTCTGGCTTCTTAGGCCATGATCACCCATCCTTTGAAAAGAGTCTGTCCCCATCTGTACCTTTCCATGGGGTGGCTGAAAACAGCGATAAGATCTCCAGTTAGCCTTTATGGTATTTTTAGGAGGAACTGTGTAAGAGAGAATCGAATGTCTGTTCTAGCTCCCCAGGGTGGATTTGGACAGGGGCTGAGATTTTTGTGATGGTAGTCATAAATATCAAGGGAGACTATTCGCCCAGATACAGACTGGAGAATGAGAAGAAACATTGCTAATAATAGCAAAGGCTCAGATATTTCTGTTTGTTATAGCCAAGACGCTTCTTAATCCAATTATCACTAACTTTCCAAGAAATGATGCTATTTCAAATCTGAATCTTATAGGAAAAATAGCTGCAGAAGAGCTTGACTGAGTAGAAAGTGTTTCCATTTAAATTGAACAGAGGGATAATCTAAAAGAGGTCTGTAAATAAGGCTTTCAATTTTGCAAAAGCAGACTTTGAAGTATTAGGAATCCTTAAAAATACATAATACAGGAGAAATTTATTACACATTGTCTAATGACTACCAAAACAGCCATTAGTCTCGTTATAACAAACAAAAGCATTCTGTTATAATTGCAGCTTTCTGGAAGCTCACAGTCATTCTCCCTTCTACAGGCTATTTCAGCTTTCTGCTTTCACTTCATTTGGTTGGAATATTGTTCAAAGCCTCTCTTAAGATGCATTTTTACTAAAAATGAAAAATATTTTTTTCTGTCTTTCTACCTTGCTTCCCTAAGCAGCAGATTGAAGTTTAAAGTCTGTATAATTCTTAAGTTCTTATAAGTTATATAAAAACAGGTGGTCGATTGGGGCATGCCCTCACATTAAATCAGTGACCCCATGTAGAGGAACTATCATCAGAGGTCCGCCCCTATCAGAAATCAAAGAAGCCACCCTCGAGACATAGAGAGAGTGGAAATTACACTTCACTTAGCTCGATTACTCTCAGAACTTCTTTTTCTCACCATTCTTCCTGCTAAAAAAAAGGCTAGAAAAAGACTCCTGTTCAGCAGAAGCTGAGTCTCATAAGTTTGAATGTGATATGTTAGGATTTCAGAAATTAGACATTTAAGAAAACTAAGGAAGCACATGATGAGAGTTTGGGAGTCTTCTCCGCTGACCACAGTCAAGGAGGTGTTAGTTCAATCTACCTTTTCCATAACATTTACCCTTCAAGCAGCACAGGCATGGAGGAGGTTCAGAGATGGACATGTGGGAAGCTCTGAAGACTGAATCAACCTATTTAGCAGTCCGAGTGGTGGTGGTACCTCTTCCCCAAGCCTACAGGGCAGTCACTAGAGCACTACAGCAAACTTTACTGGAGTAGAGACACAGATGACTGAGGGAAAGACTGTAGATCAAGAGAGATTGTAGTCTCAAGTGATCATTGCAGGGAGAATATCAGAAATAACTGTACACAACTTAATGAGAGAACAGGCTCTAATTAGAGGCAGCCAAAGTACCTCTGCAAGCAGGAGAGGGAACTGAGCTGTTGGAGCTCTGCAGAGGGTATTACTGTTGTGGCAAACCAAGGGGAACGCAGACACCGTTACAGGCTTACGGACTGCTACAAAGCAGCCAGTGCGGTTCCACTTCACAGATTATTTGCTAATGCAGGGAGTATGAGCGTGTGTGTGTAACTGAGCTGCTCTGTGTATGTTTAAGAGGATCAGAAACATACCGGGTGAATGTTGCCATCTCCTCTGAAGCTGGCAGAAGGTTTGCTACAATATCACGGCTCTGTTTTGTGTTTGGGTTGGATCCAGTTATTTTTCCCTGTAATGGATGAGAGGAGCCACTGAGATCAGGTTTCGCTGGTGAAACAGACAGTGCAGGCTTGGGAGAGCAGAAGCTGGAAAACACGTGCTCTTTCTCTGATCAGCACAGGGCTGGGGTGCAGGCCATTCCACCACCTCCACAAGAGCCCAGCAACATTCACCTACCCTAACTCCACTCCTTGCTTCTTTGTGTCCCTCCCAGGTGTGCTCATCCCACATGAACAACGCCTTCAGCAGGATTTACACCTTCATCCCTTTGCAGGTGATGCCTCTGACAAACCTGGCGAGTTTTACTCTCTCTTTTCTCACCAGATCATCCTCTGCCCCTACGAACTGTGTTCACACTGGCAACATCGTCCCTCCCAGGCTCCAAGTGAGGTTTTCACCTTCACTAATGACAACCCAAATGTTCTCAGTTTTTCAGTGTGCTGTGCATTTTGGCCTGATTAGGCTATTTGTTCTGTTGTATTGCAGAGACAAAGAGTGGTCCTTAGGCACCGGAGAATATGTTCTCTCTGTATGCTGTAAAATAAGAGAAAATTTGCTCAGCTGGAATTGAAACAACCTGGAGTTCAAAACTCTCTTCCACTCACAGCTGTTTTGCATTTTCATTCACTTCCCAGCCATCAGGACTAGCCAAGGTCTCTTCTCCTAAGTCTGGAAGGCTCCTAGCTGTTTGTATGTTGGAGAGATTGATGAGTCAAAATGAGGCTGCACAAACACGTGGAGATTGGCAAAGCCATCCAGATTTCTGCCACTCAACCTGACTTATCCATGTCTGGGACAAATATGCACCCCTGATTCCCTTGTCTCAGATTGCTCTCTTCTATTTGGTTCTCAGGGGTGAGATAAAACTCATGGGTCCCTCTTGTCAACATTGTGTTGCTAGAGTCTGATAACACTCCCATACTGCTTCAGATAATGTGCCATGACCGTCAGTAACAGGTAGACCACAGTATGAATAACAGCCTTTTCTAAGTTTTATATTATATAGGGGCAATTTTTGCCAAATACAAATCTACCTGTAAATGTTTATGGCAAAACTACTATGCAGCTGCTGCACCTGTGACTGTCTTCAATCTGTTTCCTTTTGAATTGGTATGTCTGCATTACCCTGAGCTCTTCTTGGGCTCCCCTGCAATGTGCAAGCAGCATTGGGGAAGGTGCCTCCTGTGCATTGCTCCCCTCTTAGACTATATGCATGCTGCAGGATGCTGAAGGTTGGTAGCTTGGGTTCCCACTCACAGACTTCCTCACTCCTCTGTCTTTTGAGGGTTGGCATCATTTTCAGGCACCGGGCACAAGGAAGTGCTGCAGCGTGCACTGATGCCACTGGTCACTCTTAGGCAGGGATTTGCTGTACACATATTTGTGGCAGAGTAGGGGAAGGCAGACGTCATGTTGACTGAGCCAAATTGGATAGAGAAGGAGATTAAATGGTCACTTGTGGGTCAGCTTTTCCTGCAGAGGGTGGCTTGGGGCCACGGAGCACAGCTGGGCTTTCTAGAAGATGCTGCAGGGTTTGGGGATGTTGCAAGGCTCTTTGTCAGTGGTGTCTTCTGAGCTCGCAGCAGGACTGGGTCACAGCACAAAGTGCATCTTCAGCCAGTGCCCATTCCTCACTGCTTGTACTGGCAGATCGATGCTTGGGCTGTTTCTCCTGATGGTGTGAGCATGGCTTGTCCAGCACAGTTTGGTGATTTGCAGCTTACCACAAAGGGCTGAACCCGACTAGCCCGCTGATCAGGCCCCTGTACCTTTTTTTGATCCCCACACCAGTGCTGTGTGTCTGTCCACTGAAAAATACCCTTCCATCTAGCTGGTCCGCTGGGGGAGTCACCCAGTCAATGTGGGCTGACCTAGAAACATCCAAGATGTGATGTTCAAGAACTGAGGCCTGTTTTCATGCCAGCAGAGGTTATTTTTGGCTCCTAGGAACGTTGCAGTGGTAATTCCTACATTACTTTTTTTTTCAGTTCCAGCTTTCCTGTCTTGTGAAACCTTTCCTCAAACACTTGCACAGGAAAAGAATCTGTATCTGCAGAATGGCACAGTTGTACGAACGGAAAGCTCAAAGGGAAGAGACTGCAGAGCCCTATTTGCCTTGTCTGTTATTTGCTTCCTGAACTTTGCACAGTACCTGCCAGTGGGAGGAAAGAGCTTTTTTTGGTGGCAAGAGGGTAGAAAAAAAAGTGCAGAGCCATTCAACTGGGGCAGGGAAACTGCCTCTGCAAATGCCTGAAAACTCTCTGGGCAGGGGATTGAGGATGCCATGGGCTCTGCCTCAGAGCCTGGGAGTTAACAGGTTCAACTGAGTGTTTTCGATCCATGTGATGCTCTGTGCAGAGATTTTTAAATGTGAGCACTCTCCAATACAGCGATATCAGGGCTGTGACTCTGTGAAACAGTAGCAAACCCTGGCTGAAGAATACAAGTGGTAAAGAAACCTTCCTCGTCAGGGCAGCTGTCAGGCTGGGGAGACTTCCCTGCAAACAGCCCCACCGTGATAAAGAACACATGGCCTGTCCTCACAAGTGCACAGAGAGCAGCACATCTGCCTTCTCAGGAGCCAGGGTCTCCCTTTCTCCTAGAGAAAAATAAGAGAGACTAAAGGGCAGAGGGCAACTGAGCAGCAGAGGCCAGTCAGATGAGAGTTACCCTAGAGATCAGTATTAGCAAACCCCAGGATTAAGGTCAAGGTAGCAGCTCGATCACTGAGTAACACTAAGGCAACAACTCGGTCCTTGGTTGCTTGCTGGCTCTCAGAGGACACAAGGACAAGGTCTCCTATTCCCCATGGTGATAACTTGGCTAGGGGAGGTACTTCGTCCAGTTCAAGTGGATATAGGAGGATGAGCAGTAACCCAAAGGTCTCAGCTTCACCTCCAAGTGTCGTAATCAAGCTGTGATCTTGGCACATCACTGAGGCGGCACTCAGCTTGCAGACACCTCAGTGCAAGTGCCGCAGCGTAGGTGTCTGCACGTGGACCGGGTGTCTAGGCAGTGAAAATCAAGAGCTTGACTCATGCACACGCGACAATTTCTTAGCTGAAAACATCTCGAGGTAGGTAATTGAGCTGTGCCCCTTGTTACAGTCAGAGGAGCTGGAGAGCTAGACACCAACATTCACTCAGCTGACTCACCCTCCAGGCTTCTCTGACAGTATTGACTAGTCCTCCCTCGATTTTCTGGGAACACAGATACCCCGTGCACATAGAGCTGCCACGTCCACATGCACTCTGATGGGACCTGGTTTACCCCTTAGTGACACATCGGGTTCTTTTGTCCTGCCTTGAAGTGGGACTAGAAATCTTCGCTTCCTCTTAGCAAAGCTGTAAGAGATCCTCACTTGACTGCAAAACAACTAAACCCCCTCCACAGCTAGATGCTCTATGAATACTGAGCATTAGCATTATTGTAAGTAGAGTAATTTTGGAACACCGGCAGAACATGGAAGAGTAGTAAACAGATGGAAGGAGTTGCCAAGTAAGGCCACACTGAAGCAGTGAGCAAAAACGAGTGTAAGAGACAGTCTGACATTTCTATAGAGAGACAGACACAGCCAGGATTTGAAGTGTGTAGTAATGAAATGAGGTCAAGGAGGTGAGCTGCCTTTATTAGACCAAATTCTTTCCCTGTCCAGTGGTTCCTTATGTACTCAGACTGGCCCTGCTTCTCATCTGATTGTGAATTTTCAAAATAATCGCTGTCCAGCTCCAGTGGGCAAGACAGGTAAATGGTAATTTTTATGGTGAGCTGCTGTATGGGAGAAAGAAGATTTTAAACACATCCTTGAAGTCACTGGGTTACACCAGCACTGGGCTGAGCTGAACTGACAAGCACTAATTACTGAGAGAAAAATGACTCACTAAAACCCAATAATAATTGCCTTACACCTAATTAAAGTGCATAATTTAGAGTCAAATATGGTCTTGGCACAAGGAACAGGCACGAGCAGGATGTGACGGCGAGTCTGCAGCCCCACATATCTCAGAGAGAAAGAGGAGAGCTCAGAACTCGTGTAAGATGTACTCTGTTTTAATTAAGCAAAACCTGGAGACATGGTTGTGCTAAGCTAGGCAGAAACGGCACGTGACGTGCCCGCTCTCCCCCAGGCATTCCAGCTCTGCAGGGCTGGCCTGTTTGCTGCTAACGACAAGACTTCCCTGGATCCCAGGGAGTCAGTATTTTTCCCTCTCCAGTATCCCACCGGAATCCCTGGTGGAAACCACCACACAGGGAGGGAAGAGCATTGGCAGAGGGAGGCTCTCTGGGTAAATAGTGTGGGGGGAGCTTGTGACAGGCACTTTTGAAAATTCCTATGTCTGTCCTTACCTTAAAACGGGTAAGAAGTATAAAATCTATGTAGGGATTTATACATGCATGGATTATTATGAAAGCTCTTGTATTGTAAGGGATTACATACTTTTTAGCAGTATATACTACATAAGTAGCATTGAGAACAGGTGTTGTATGTACATGCATTATGAAGGAATAGTAAGCAAAGAGCAAATGGTTATTAGTGTTCCTAGATGTAGTTTGAATAAATACACTTGATTTTTTTCTTCTTGGCATCCAGAATCATCTTTTTCCTCTCCATAAAATGACCTGGAGTGTGTAAGAAAAGCTGACCTGGCAGTGTCGAGCGCTCTCCCTTGTTGGGTGTCAATGGCTCTACCACACTCCTGGGACATCGGAGGTCAGCGCAGCTCAATATTTAACCTTGAGCGGGTTGTTTCCAACTGCAAAGCAAGACACACAGCATCACTGAAAACTGCATCACCAGTTCTGGGTCACTTTTGGAAAAAAATGGATTGGCTTTTCAGTTACTGTTACTTTGGCATCAGCGTGTTGCCAATTCCCTATTATTTACTCATTTCTGTTTGTAAAACACAGTAAGACTCCACTGTACAGTTAAGACTCGTGTGAGACATACTGTCCCCTAGGATGGTGATGCCCTTCTCTTTGCCCCCGCTTCTCACTCTCTCTCGCAATTGCTTGGAAATTACCCCGAGTCCTTGCTCAGCTGCTTCACTCTGGACTCAGAATAGTAACAGCCTTAATCCAGGGCACCTCTCAAATCCTGGGGTCTGAGTGGGAGGCATGAGTGACAACTCTGAGCAGCAAACCATTTATGCAGAGTGTTTCAGTCTCTGAGCAGCGTCATTTAGGAAGGATGAGATTAGAAGGATATCACTGGCAAAGTGACTAAGAGATTTATCTTATTCACAGGCTTGGCTTGTACTTAAGGAATTTACATTATTAGGATTTTTCAAAATCTGAGCTGGCTGGCTGTATCCTTACAGCAGTGCCACAGATATGCAAGGCCTTTTTTAACACTTCTATTCTGTACATCCCAGCAGAGACGCATTGTCCCCATTGCTTTCTCTGTAATTTTGTCCACACTCGCTTTCAACCATCAAGAGTGGTACAGCCAGCCCCAAGCCCCTAAAAGGTTACTGTAAGGCATTCGGTATCAAGACATTATCCCAAATATTGTCTTTTTTTTTTCTTCTTTTGCTTAATTAATTTCTTCCTGATTTATCCAGCTAATACTACAGGGAAAGATTAAGAGGGAAGGGTTTCCAAGAAGGAAAGGTTTCCAAGAGCACGTCGGAAGGGTTTCCGGAAGGGTTTCCAAGAGCACGTCGGAGGCTGCAAAGCCAAGCGCGGAGCACACAGGCGGACACGTGCACGCGACACTTGCCTGGCTTCAGAGGCTCGTGTGCCTGCAGCTCCCTCAGCGGTGTCTCAACTTCAGTCGTACTGACCTTTAAATGCCTGAGCGCCCCAGCGCGAGCACCTGCAGGAAGGAGCACAAGCCGGCAGCGGCCTCGCGAGCGCTCTCTGCTCGGTGACCCGCGGTGCGTGGCGGCGGCACAGCCGCTCCTTGCCACGGGCGTCCCGCTCATGCCAGGCCACCAATGCGGCGGGGTCAGTGCTCCCGTCCTTCACTTGCTGTTTTGAGATGGAATTAACACAGAACCAGTAAAAACTGGAGCTGGAAAGTCCATGCTTAGACATGTTCTTTGCTCCAAAGCTTGTTTCCAAGTTGTCTCCCCTCCCTTGTCCAGCCAGCTTCCCTCAGGCCAAGTGTCAGATCCTATCCATACTCCTTGAGGCTGGCAGCAGAGGGGACCAGTGGTGGGGCCTTGTTCTCAGGTGTCCTCAGCTCCCAGCGCAGGAGCTGCCAGTGAGGTGTGAGCTTGGGTTGGCCGCTCCTTGCCTACCATCACCTTCTTCCTTCCAGAGATTGGCCTCACTTCCTCCAGGCCCATCTTGCTAGCAGAGCCTGGCCCAGGTGCAACTCCATCCCAATCCCAAAACTGCCTTATCAGGGAACAAGGAGGGAAAAACATCCAGCAATGAGAAAACACTTATTTGGGCTGCCTCAGTTTACATCCGGTTATCCAGATCCCTTCTGTGTAACATCAATCTCTTCCTGTCCCGTTGCTCCAGTCTTTAGGATAATTACTCTCTCACCACGGTAGCCCAGTGCCTCAGTGACTGTCACCTCAGAGTCCCACTTAACAGCACATCCTACATCCACCTTTCCCGGAGCCCTTCCCAGATCAGTACTGCCAGCTCATCACACTTGTGGCTGTCCTCACACAGGACTCCTTCCTCCCTCTCACATGGCCTCCCCATTCCTCTCCTCTCCCAGTAACTTGCAGCACTGCTCCCCTGTCAGCCCAGGCTCCAGGAATGGTCCTCCCAGATCCTCCTCCTCCTCACCCTCCTCGCTGGCAGGAGCATGGGAGGAAAAGACAAAATCTCTCCCTGCAGAGTGGGCGCACTTAATTTGGTGTTTGTTTTCAGTGCAGTCTGCTCAGTCACTGCCTAATGGAGTTCAGTTGTGACGTTCATTAAAAGAAGGTTTTTTTTAAAAAAAGAGATAGGTCCCTACCTCACTGCAGTGCTGTCTTTCAAGGGAAAATAACCTCCCTGTTTACCAGAGGTGCTGGTTTCTGCCTGGGAAGTGCAGCTAGCGATTGAGTTTGTGTCCCTTAGTTAACAAAAGACAGATCTTCAACCTCCCCCAGAACATTTGCTGTCCTCCAATAAGGAATAATTAATCTTCCTTTTTGAAAATTTTTCTACCTTTCTCCTGTACTTTCTACACTTGAATCAGGTGCCACAACCAGCCTGCCTGTTTCAGGACAGGGCTTCCTTTCTGTGCTTCAGGGAGAGGTTTGGAACCAGCTCTTCAGTGTGCAGAGAAGCCATTTTTCTGATTTAGGCACGGGCTTTGATTTTTACTTAAGCTGCCATGAAGAGAGGCACTAGAGAACGGATACAAGGTCTTTGGAGAGCTAGACCCAAGCACAAGTGTGAAATGTCACTGTGCTAGCGTGTAAGGAGGAGGAGAGTCTGCTAATGCTTTCGAGAAGCACAGTCAGGCCACAGACTTCATTTCTCAGCCATCCACCTCACTGTGCTATTCAGAAACCGCAAATAGTAACACCTCCCTTCCTCCTCCTTCCCTCAGCCCTGCCTCTCTCCCTGTGAAGCGCAAGGAAGCAAAATTAACTCTTGCAAAGCCCACCAAGCGCATCAAATGAGCAGTCCAAAGGACACATCAAAGAGCCTTTCCACAATGTAAATTTTCACTTATGACGTATTTTAGGCTTCTCACTAAAGAAAAATAACTAAAATAAATGTGTCTGTGGCGAGAGGCAGGTGAGCTCGCTGCGCAGCAGGCCGGGCGCGCGCGAGGCCTGTTGTGACCCCACGCAGGCCGCGCTGCCGGCGCCGCGGGGGAGCACGAGCATTGTTCTGTGGATTGTTCCCCGCGTTGTTCTGTGGGAGCCCTAACACAAAGGGAAGGATTTTGGGGCCGGGCTCGCCGTGCAGAAGCGGCGCTGCCTCTCTCTGCCACCTTCGCGTCACAGCGGAGCGCACTGCCGGGAACAATGAGGGAGAGCCCGATCCGCTCTCCAGAAGCACCAGCTTTCATGCAGCACGCTCGTGGAACGCTTGATTTTTTTTTTTTTTTTTTGCTGCTAAGCATGTCCTACCTGAGGAGATTTCCATGCTTTTTGATGGGAGGCTTTGCCAGGAAGGGCAAGGCCGGCAGGTTTTGTTGCCGGATGCAAGCGCTGCCCATGCGCTCTCAAAGCAAGCCGGGCAGTAGCAGCCTGTGTGTGTGAGGTGCGGTGGGAAGGGAGGGTTGATGCCCAGGTGGAATCTCTACGCTTACACTTGGAAACCCACAGCTTAAGTCTCTGCCCTGCCAGAGACTTCCCACACATGCTCCAATGAGTCAGTGCCCACATGCTGGCTCCCGCCGGAGCGCCAGGGACCCAGCGCTCTCCCTCCTCCCCAGGGAGGCCGTGAAGATAAAGGCATCAACAATTACACAGCCTTCAGATGGTATGAAGAAAGAGGACACACACATGCCTGAGATAGCCGCTATTAACCTTGCCTTATTTTATATATTTTTACAGTTGTGGCAGATGTCTGTTTCTCCCTGGAGGGACGTTAGGTACTTAGAGCCCTTTCAGCTCAGGCAGAGCTGCCTAGAGGAGCTGTTCTTTCAGGCCGCAGCTCTGCAAAGCTCCCCCCTCACGGGCAGGCTGTTTGAAGTCAGTCAAAATTTCCCTGCCTTGAAAGTGAATTGTTTGCGAGAGCAAGGCTGGATTTCAGCAGCCAGGTCAGTGCAGGCAGCCACTCTCCCAAATCTAATTGCAAGCTCAGGGCATTAATAAGACAAAGGATAAATAAGAAAGGATGTGCTGGGAAGCCCCGTAAGAGGAGATAAGGATATTATTATTGATTAATAAAGATAATAATAACAGTTATTATCGACTCGCTGTTGCAACGTCGGGCACGCCAGCCGCGTTGCGCTAATGCATGAGAATGGAGAGGTGCAGCAGCCACTGCAAGCCAAGCACTCAGCTCATTTGCTCTCACCAAGCTGAGCAGAGAGAGCACATTTGTAAAATGCAGCCTGAATATGATAAGCTTGAGCGTCTTTTAGGATTTTCCTACTACAGTCATCTGGAGAACTGTTGGCAGCATTAGTCCCACACCGCATGCCCCAGCACTGGCTGCCCCAACTCTGGTCACACCTCTTGACTCAGGCTCTGCATTTCCTCACCAGTTGGACTTACTGAACATCGGTAGCTACATTGAGATCCCCTTCTGAGAGCCACAGGGCATTTTCCAGCCCTGGCAGTTGCATTGCAGGGCAGCCTTTAGTGGCAGAGAGCCAGAATCCCTGGCAAATTCCATCTCCCTGCAATTTTCAGCTGCTCCCTTTGCTCTTTGTTTGCCCCATTTTCTGCAGTAGATGAAGTACAAGCGAGAACAGCCAGCTCTGAGAGGTACAAGGTTGCTTAATGTGCTAAAGATCGCAAGGCACCCGCATAGCCTTGAATGAAAGCAAATGGAAAAAGGCTCCATCTTTTATTAACATCTGCATTTCCTACCATTAGTTCTGCACCATCTCCCCAAATCCACAGAGTCCCTTGCAGAAAAGGTGGAAATGGCGTCTGAGGGGACCTGCTCTCAGCAGAGTGGCTCCTCATTGCACTGTGTGTGTCTCCCAGCAGTTTCTCAGGCTCTAACTTGGAGCCTGTCCATGAAAATGCCATCCTATTCTGTGGGTGGGAGTCAGCCTGTTCAGGTCAGGGAGAGCACATGGCTGCTTACGGAGCATCTCGAGAGCTAAATGCTCCCATGGAAAACATATTTGCTTTCCCGCGCTTCATTGCCCCTGGTCACCTCTCTGCTTGGCCCATGTGCCAGGCAAGTAGCTTTTCATTGGGGAAGGGATTGCAGCAGCTGCAGGCTTAGAAAACAAGCAGTGCCAACCCGCTGCAAAGAGCCTGCATGAGCAAACGAGGAGCCCGGCTGGGCTGGCAGGTACCTCCAACCCACCACAGCAGCAAGGCTGGACACAGCAGAGCCCAGCAAGAGGCTTACACGTCCATCCCATGCTGTGTCACGCTGCACAGGGGCCATTCTGGTTTTCTTTGTCCTCTCACTTGCTAAACCTGTTTCAGGATGGCGTCATCTATGAGAAAACCGCTTATTTCCCACTCCTCCAGTCTGTTTCCAACCGTAGTGCTGGCCACCCTGCTCGTGTGCGTATGCACCCATGTGTGGAGGGGTGTTAAGCCCTTTAGAGCATGAAATGCGATCGCTTCTCTGCGTGCAGTGAGCTCGCCCTGCAGAGGGAGGCTCAATTAACTGCACTGCCAGGAGAAGCTGATTGACGCTCAGCGTCACAGTGGTGGGGAGGCAAATCTGCAGCGGTGGGAACTTTATCAAAAAGCTGAGAATCACCTTAATCCAGAGGTGTTAGGCCATGAGCAGATGGACAGACACCAGATATGCCTGAAGGCATGAGAGCCTGATGCAGACCCTGGTTTCAAGGCCTGCACAACGGTCACTTGGTTGCTTGTCTCACTCGTGGGTTAGCAGCTGGGATATGTCCCCAAGAAACGGTCCCGGATACCCCACCTGAAGGAGCAGAGCTGAACTCACTGCTGGCAGAGCCATGGGGGAGCCAGCAGAGCAGTGACCATGGGGCATTTTCTCTGCAGGTCTCCCCATCCCTCGCAAACGCCTCATAGACTACAGGACCATGCAAGCAGAGATGATGAGACTGAGGTTTATGACATTTGCAAATGTATTTGCTCCTATTGCTATGTGCACGTTTCTCATGCAACCTATAGGTTTCTTAGGCACAGCTGGTTTGAGGGGACCACCTAAGGAAAGGGTGCCACAAAGAAATCCCCAAGAACACAGGCTGTAAATTAGGGTGTGAGACTGATCTGAACTATGAGATTTAAAACTATTTTTTTGAGGTAGCAGGATGAAAACTGTGAAAACTGATAACTCATTTAACAGATATTAATTCGGCTATGTGGTCAAAACCCTACAAACTCTTAATTTTCTACCAATTCAGCTAATCTCTCATTTATAGCAGGAATGTAACTATGATTATAGCTATTCCTCACAAAGATGTGCATACCACCTTACAGTGAGGAAGCATCTAGCCTAAAATTCATTGCTTTCTGCTACCACAACAGTATTTAACCTGTGCAACTCCTTCTTGCCTCAGGGTGCTGTGCATGCAGAAAGCTTCCTTGATCTCAAAGAAACAGTGGAGAATTTTATGAAAGAGAAATCTATTGAAGGCTACTAAATTCACAGAAACCACATCTGACTCATACTGTTGGATGCTGTCAGCATGCATAAGGGAAATACTGCATATTCTCGCTCTGCTCTTTCCCTCTTTTCCTAGCCAGCTGCTTCTGGTCATTGCTGGAGACACGATCCTGAACAACATGAATCCATGGCCCAGTCGTCTGCAGCTCCTTTTATGTTTTTTGATTACTCCTTTTCCACATTAACCCCTGAGTGCAGCATATGAGCCTGGCTGGCCCACTGGACTGCCTTGATTAAAGCACAGTTGTCTCTGTAGAAGGAATCTCTAGAAGAAGGAGGTGGCCAGTAGCTCCGTGCTACATGTCAGGGTGCTCCATGTTCCCCAGTCCAGGTGACAAACTGTCCTCTGGAGGCTGGGTCAGTAGGGAAGGGACCTTCAGCTGCAAACCTAGTGTAAGATTCAGGCTGGCATTTCTGGCTCCAGAGAGTAGACTTTCCACAAACCTGCTGCACTAGCAAAGCCTAAAACAGCGTGAGTAGTTGTTTTTACCATGCCATATGTAATGCTGCTCATCTGCCCTCCAACTCCAAGGAGACTTTACCAAACGCCTCCATAATCCCCCAAGCCCTTTGCAGAATGTGCCACCTTGGGGTCTGTGCTGGGACTAGATTCTCAGTGACTCCAGTTTGGAGTCTTTTCCCCCTTGTTGGCAGTTTGGTACAGGGGACAGGTTTTACTGCACGTCTCCAAGGTGTGACCCTCCAGGCTCATCGGTCCAAGGCGCACACCGTAATGACAAATTATGCCATGGCTCTACCTTTTGTCACACGGCTATGGGCACTATGTCCATGACATGTACATGAATCATTCTGCCCAGTGGTTGTGTGCAACCTCCTCCAGAATTGCTGCTGGTTACTCATGCACAGCAACACTACATGCTGGCTTAATGCTCTGGGAATGTCATCTTTAGCTGGAGCCTCAAGAACAAGAGCGGGATGATTTATCCTATGCCATATCCTATCCTATGCCATAACTATCCTATGCCTATGCCATAACTCGTTAGCGCTAAAACCCTAGATGGGCAAAAAGAATTGACCCTGTACGGAGGGTGAAGTTGCCCAGAGACTTTTACCAAGCACAAAGAAGAGCCAAAATTTCAATCCACGATTAAAGTCATTTGAGCAAATCTCAGCAAGAGAGCAGGAGGCAGGACTGGGCAGCAGGGCCCCCGAGCCCAACATTCAGCTCATAACCGATTCACGGCCTAACACAGGAAAATGAACCAGGGCTTGTCTGCAGTGCAGAATTTCCCCACACGCTAATTTGGTCTGGCAGGGGAGACAGAATGAGGTGCCAGAATGGGTTTTTTTTTCTTTTTATCCTCTTCTTAAATAGCAGTTCAGCTGATGGGCAAAACATAGTCTAAAGTAGCATTTCAGGCAGCAGAAAATTAGTTCAGCTTTTACCCTCATTAGCTGATTGCTAGTAATTAACATTTTGTCATTAACTACAGATGTTTATGGCCTGGAAGAGAAGTTTGGGTGTCTCCACATTAGTTTTCACAAGTGCACTGATCATCTCCATTTAATTGGCTAGCTCTGCCTCAATTTCCCTATATGCTAAAGGAAAAGCAATATTATAATGATCCACTCCCATCCTCCATCTTATATCCCAGACTATAAGGCTATCAAAGGAGAAGCTGCTGGTTTTAGATATGGGTCTTAGAAAGGCAGCCCAGGTGGGCTCCACCAGTAACAGCCTCCAGCAGAGCCATCATCACGACGGGGCAATGCAAAACATGACCATGCTTTTTCTTTCTCCTGCCTCAATGAACTTCTCTGGCTTTCTGGGTTTCAGAACAAATCCTTTGATGCTGCTTGTTTTCTCATTAAAATAAATACATTTATGCAACAACGTCTTCTGGAGGAGTAACCCGGCAGTAACAAATTAATGTGTGCAGCCTGGCATTTCAGAGCAAGCGGATGACAAGCAATAAAGCCAGAGAGAGTTTCCTTGGGAAAGCTAAGAGAGAGCCCCATCTCCCCATGCCTCATTCCTGCCCAGGGCACTGAGCCCGGCCACAGCACTGTGTCCTGCCTGTGACTCTCCTGCCCTCCCGTTCAGATTGCAGCAGCCCCAAAAGCAAGCATGATAGAGCTCAGTGCAAAAATATTCTTCATGTTTCCAGGAAGCTGTTGTGTCATTGGGCAAACAGCGAACCTAGGTTGGTAGGAAGAAACAGAGAATTATGCCCAATACCCTGCCAGGTTCCCTTTGGAAGTCCCTCCCCTCTTCCCTGCCTCCCACTGCTGCTGTGAGCCCCAGCACGATCTGCTTAAGAGTCTTTTCTCTGTAGCAATCGCCACCTTTGGATGCTCCTTCTCTTGAGTGGGAATGTACAAAGCGAAGTACACAAGCTAGTTCAAAGGCCCTGGGGGTCAGCAGCGACACATTTTTAGTGCTGCATGACTGCAAATCTTTTCCGAAGCCTCTATGTAAGATTTTCAGAGCAACACCCTTTGCAGGTACACGTGCAGTGTCTGCAGGCTGAGGCACAGCAGCTCTGCCCGCACCTGGAGAGGGTGGCAGGGCTACGTAGAAGTGAACAGAGGTTTTTGGCAGAGCTAAATGCAGCTCGGTGGTTTCTGGTTCACAGCTGCTCTCAATGTGGGCACATTGAGTGAGCTCACACACAGGCCCCGTAGGGCTGCACTCCCAGTGCATACAGCCCTTGCAGCAGTTACACCACAGCGGTGCCCAAGCTGCACTGCTCATACGTGTCCGCTCCGGGCCAGGCAAGTTTGTCAGGCACTAGGGAGAGCCTGTCCTAAGGACAGAGACATGAGGGTATCCACACTAGCCAGGTTGGGGATTTTCAAACCCTGGATGGAAATACTGGGGTAGGAATCCTGGGACACCCTGGGGAAATAGGGGTCTTCTCATAATGCCTGACATTTGCCTTTTCTTGCCCTTGGACCTGCTGAGTTTTCTCTCCTCCTCTGAAGATATCACTTGCTGTGTCTTTGGCCCTTCCTTTCCATGTGGCATGACCTACATGTACAAAGGATTAAGCCCAAAGCATCACCAAAAACACGTGGGGAAAGCACCATCGGGGAGAGAGCAGTGTCCCAGGGACAACCAACAGCCTGTGTTGACAGGGGAATTGCTGAATCCAAATACACCTGAGCAGGAGCCCAAGGATCAGCCTGCATTAGGGCCAGCACGAGGTCACAGACCACAGTCACAGCCACGCGTAGCTCTGAAACATGATTAATATGGGAGGATGAGGGACACAGTGATAAAGGCCACCAGTTTGTCAGCAGTAACTCACTGCACATTGCACACAGCAGAGGAATCATTGTCCATTTCAGTTAGTCTGATGCTCTCTGCACCCCAGCCAGCTTAGGGCTGGTCACACCTGATGGTACGGTCACACCTGATCCAGCGCCAAAGCAAATGGCTCTGTGGGGATGACTCACTGGTCCCAGTGGCTGTATTAGCTCACTGGTCAGCCTTTCAGCTCTGCCCTGCAAGCACAGTACCACCGGGGCGGCCGTGTGCTAGGCAGGAATCCCCATTCCCTGCATTTCCCTCTGCTCTTGCCAGATGAGCTCTTCTCATGTAATACAATCTTTGCAACACCTACGATATCCCTGAAGACGGACAGCTCCCAACTGCTCCTTTGGTGGTTCTTCTGCCTCCTCTACTCCTTCACACACTATTCAGTCACCTGGGGGTGAAATCACTCCTTTGTAGACAGTGAGGGAATTCCAAAGGAGCCTAGAAATTGTGCTTTTCCTGCTAGTTAAATGTCTTCAAAATGACAGCATCCGCCCCAAACCGCCTCAGTGATCACTGCCTCCAGTGCTGCTTCCCTCATCCTACTGCTATCATATTAGGGCTCTGCAGACAGATCCACTGCTGCTTCTCAGCTAAACATATTTCTCTATTAATTAGATGTGAAATTCTAACCAATGTTTGTTCTGAGTCAAGATTAGCTTTGTCAGGAGGGTATCTGGGCAAGACAGAAGCCAAAACTACTTATTTTCTTCTGCATGGAAGGACTTGGAGGAACAGAGCAAACTGGTCAGCAGCAGAACTGTGCTGCTGTCCCACGAGAGGTTTGGTGCACTTGGCTTCACACAAGTTTTGCAGGATGAGGGACTGAATTTTCTGCCAGCGCTCTGTAGCAGTTCCCAGAATACCAGGATATTTCTGACAGTTATTTGTCTCCTCTCCACTCCATGTGGGTTCTCCATAGCCTAATTAAGATTTTAGCTTGCTCCACAGATTTTGTTACATTTGGGATATTTAGTAATGTTCTCTAATCTACTCTATACAGACGCATATTTTCAGGAAACATAATTATTTTCTTAGAAAATAATTGAAAGGAGGTACTGGGTGGGATACACAAGCCCATGTTACTAGTGCCATGATGTGATCTCATAAGCTCCTTTCCATGGAAAACTAGGTTAAAAAGTGGGATGTAATATCTGATGAGACAAGGAGAGTGGTGATGGAGGGAGATGAAGCTTATAGAGATTGCATTGGTAAGAAAGCAGGAGAGCCTTGGTTGCATAGGAGAGATGGTAAAAAAGCAGAATTCAGCAGTGCATGAGTGCCGAAATGACAGGATGTGTCTGACAAATAGTGGTCAAGACATGCGCTAGATTAATCAAAAAGACTGCAGTTCTGGAGAAATGATGATATTTCAAGTGTGACTGAGCACTGGTTTGAATGCCTTGATGCTAAAATCCTACGAATGTCCTGGAGTTTAAGCTAGAGACCTGGACAGACCTTTGGCAGTCATTGGCAGGGATTTGAGCATGCGTTTCTGCACACATTATTGCACAAGCTCATAGTGCCTGGGGAAGAGCTTCAGGGTTGGACTGCCAAAGTTTCTCAGAAGGTTTAGACCAGAAGTTCTCTGGCAGGTGCTCACTGTGCCAAAGAGAATAGAAAATGCCTGTGTGACATGTCATTGCCAAGGCTGCAGTAATTGTGAGAGAAATTCCTTGATTCTCTTGACAGCAGTTGTGTGTCTCTGTCTCTCTGGATGGATACAAGCAAACCCATTTTGTTTATGGGAATTTGGTCCATCATTCGGAGTGCAGTGGCTAAGCCAGAACAAGAACTTTCAAGTGGGGACAGAAGAGGCATCTGGGACTTGGTAAGCAGAGATCTTCCCCATGGAGAAACACAGTCCAGTCCTGGAGCGAGATGTTCTGGCTGGCTCAAAACACATTTGAGCTGAGCAGATCCAGGGGAGAAGCAAGAATCAAACCATTGAAGAGAATCAGAGATTCTCTGAGAACAGAGAGAGAGAGAAGAGTGAGAAGAGAGCATAAGAACTGGCTGCACGAGGAAGCGAGTTATTCTGGTCAGGTACAAGTGGGGAGCTGAGGTCAGCATCACCATAGGGCCCTTGAAAACTGAAGCAGAAGAGAAGGAGTGTGTACACAAGTGATTAAGAACCTGATTAATGTTCTCCCATGGAGAATGTGTGCAACTGCATGATGCACAACACGTGGCTGGAAGGCAGCAGCTATTAAACAGCAATGCAAAAAGATTTAGGACGGAAAGCAAAAGTAAATTCACAGATTTTAAAACAGTCTTTTATGAACCTGATATTCTGCCTCTCTGCTATGCTAGGTGTAAAATTTTATCAAGTCACCTCAATTCAGAGCTGGTGACATCTATAATTTCAAATATAATCATTTTCTGGGGGTGACCCAATGCATCTCTCCATAGTTTTTCAGTGGATAATTGATTTCACTGTTAAAAAAAAAGATGTGCTTAATTTCTAGATTATATCTGCCTCCCTTCATCTGCCATCTACTCAATCTTCTTCTGCATACCCGATTAAAAATCCCTCCACTGTTAAAAGCCTTCTCCCAGTGGTAGTATTTAGGGATTGCAGTCATGTCATGTCTTCACCTTCTCTTCATCAAGCTAAGAAGATTAAATTTCTCTCTCCAATCACTAAAATAGCAGTTTTTCCCAAACATGGATTCATAGTTCTGCTTTTCATCTCTGAATGTGTAGGAGGGCAGCGTGAAGTCAGGTGAACTCCACACGGTCCAGATGACCATCCTAAACTCGAGACATGAGGATGAGCCATAGGCTCGGCCTCCGAGGCCAATCACAGTCTGTTTGAGAGGCTGATTTCCCAGAGCCTGGCCTGGGAACATGGAGCATGGTGGAGATTGGCCTCTGAGACCTCCTACTCCCTTTGTCCCCTTCCAGGATGTATTTACAAGTAATTGAGGTTCAAGAGCACATCTTAACTTGCCCAGTTTATAGGGTGTCCCTTCTCTATCTGGCAGCACTTGAGTTAATCCCATTCTTGGAAATTTAGTCATTTGCAAAAATCTCCTGTTTATTTCTTGTGTACACTTTGTTAAGGAAAGGCCCATATGTCCTGTCTATTCATCTAGCATGAAGAGGATTGACACAAACGAATGGTGCCATCCACAGCCTGATCATATTTGGCATCCCTGCATTTGGCAGAGGCAGTGGAGATAGTTTAAAAAGAAAGAATAAAAATGCATGATGCTGTCAGCTCTGCTTTCCTACAGGCCTTATTAGAAAGTATGTTTTAGGAATCTGCTCAGCATTTTTGTTATTTGATCAAGAGAATCCATGAGGGATGAGTGAAGCAATCTGGAAGGGATGAGAATTGATCCAAAGCTCAGCCTGAAACTTACTGCAAGTCCCTAAGTTTTAACAGATTTATGTTAATGGTAGTCTGCGCCATGGGGAGCAGGAAGTGGGACAGGCCTTTATGTGCTGGACCAGGAGAATGTCCAATTCCATATCTTTGCATGCTGTTGTAATCTGTGAAACATGAATCCCTCACTAACTGATAAGATTTATGCATTCAAAGCCTTTTGTCCTGGGTCCCCAATACCTTTTTGCTCCTCCTATCTCCAGTGTGTATCAGGAGAGAGAGGTCCGGGTATCCAAACTCTGCCATGAGTTTGGATATCCTGAGGTCTTTGTCAAAAGGGATGACAGACAAATATTCAGTGAGGGAAAACACTAGGGTAGAAAGCGATTTCAAGCATCAAAGGGGAGGAAGGAGAGTTGAAGGTGGCTGGACACGATCATGATGTCACCAGAACAAGCCTCTCTGCTCCTTGGGGACAAACACGAAGCACTGCCTGAAGCAGTGTTAGTCAGAGAGATACCTCCCACCTGCTCCCAGTCTCTGGTAGGATATTAGTGCTTGCATTTAAGCTTGTTATTGCTCAAAGTGGCATGGCCAGTCCCGCTGGTGGTCACGAAATTTCTTACAATGCTTTTTGAAAGGGCATCCAATATCCTGGCCATGCGCCAAGCCAAGGAAATCACTGTTCCTGCAGTCTGCC
>JAVCKT010031342.1:0-14055 GCA_032273925.1 Rhynchotus rufescens | reverse complement strand
GGATAATCTAGTTTATCATGTGTGCTGAGAAGTCTCAAGTTTCCATACAAGCCAAGGCGGCTGAGGTGTCTCATCACCCTCTGGGAGATGCTTAGGGCTTTGCAGGATTGGGCTCTGCCACCTACTTGAAGTTCTGAAATCTCTCCCAGGGCAGAGATTGCCCAATACTGCAGAGCTCCCAGCAATTGCCAAGGCTTATTTTGAGAACTAGGCTAAAGAAACCGATGACTAACAAAGGCCTAAATCGAAGCTAGTCTGGATAAATCAAACATAATTTGAACTCATCTGGACAAAATTCAGGTCGAAAATCACCTTCTGCATGACTTCAGCTCAAGCCTTCTCCAACACAAAATTCCTATTTTGAGGATTTCAATAGGAAAACATATTGAAAGTTTTGATCAGAGTCCTTCCAAATGGGTGTTGTTTATCCCAAACATACTTTGATTTGTTCATCCAATTTTATGACAGTTTGTCAGTGTTATTTAAAAACCACGTATCGAAGCTGTTCTTCTCTAAGTACAGCTCTGCAGCTATAAAAGGCATGACAAACACTATGTAGAGGTTCCATTTTGTTCACTTTAGAACGTAAAAACTGCAAAGGCTCAGAGAAGAATGCCTTTAAGACTGATGGATCTCATGACATTTACATAAGGGCACTTAAGCAGCGAGCTGCTGAAAATGCTCTCTACAATAAAAACGTATGCTCAATAGTTTTTTTAAAGCAACACTTCATAAAAGACCCTTCCACACCTCTGTAATAAATATGAATCCAAATCTAACTTGTTCCAGGAAAAAACAGCGACTCACTAATAAAACAAGCACCAGTTGTAAAAGAACAATGAAGAGGACTGGGCTCAATTATCTACGGGTTCCTACTAAAATCTCCAACAATCCCAGTTCTAGGTGCCTCCCTCTCTGAATCTCGGGAAATGAAACTACATTGTCTATATGTTTATGATAAACAATCTCCTTCACTTCCAAGCAAGACAACCAAACTCCTACAGCCATGCAGAAAGTTGTTAGGGAGGAAAAGACAGCACAGCATTTCCTAGGGAAAGCCCAAAGATGACAAGATGACTAGCTGAAACCAACACGCTCCTGATGGGTACACGGCTGGAAAGACCTCACCATTGTAGATGGTGAACAGGAGAAGAGGCCAGGACCTCAAAAAAGCTCTTGAAGAACCAGGAGCTGCCTAATGACTGATGGCAGCTCCTAGGGCTTCCTGTCCCTCCTCTGGCTCTTCCACAGCTTCTGGTGGGGAGCTTCCAAGAGCATCGATGTTATTGATGTGTTCAGGCCATCCTGCCCTTCCCCTGTTGTGCCCCCATTGTGTCCACAAGGCCAGACCTCCATGTTGCTGGCCCACCAAACTATAGGGCTCTTCCCCCCATAGGGGAAGTAGGAGTAGCGGAACCCTTCTTTTGAGCTCCCCAATTTTTAATTGATACTGAAGGAATAATACTTCTGTCCAAGCAAAGGCATTATTGTAGCTGATGTTAAAGAACAAATTTCAGGCTTTTGGTCTGTTAAAAACAATGAAGGAAACTTTGCTATGCAGTAAAACTGGGAAAAGTTCTGTTTCTTCTTGCTGGCAACCACTTGCTGTGTTTTCCATCCTGCATGTTAATAAACACATGTTACTACACATACAAAAATATGAGCACTGCCACTGGAATTAACAAAGTACCATAAAAGGAATCAGCTTGTTTGAATAGCAAATTTTCCCTAGCAATTTAATGGAGGATGAAGATTCCCACTGAGTTGAGCAGCAGGAATATAAGCTTGCAGAAGAATTTCTCTCTCTCTATGTGTTTTGACATACACAGCCTACTAAAGACCCCCTTGTATTCCTGTCATGCAGTTTCCCATCCCTCTTTTGTGTTGTATAAGCATTTTGTATTCTGCAATTATTTCCTTTAAAAATCAATTCAGAAAAATCAAATAAATCCTTTCCTAAGGCTGAGCATCACACGCTACCATTTTTTTTAATGATCTTTAGTAACAGGCAATAAACCCTCAGTCTTACACCATGCCATCCCAAGGCCATGGTGTAAGTATCCTCTTACTTTCACTGAAATTAATACCTCTTTGTCAAATCAGCTTCCCTTTAAAACTTGCTGTTGTTTTATAGTATGTACAATATGCCGTACATTAATTCCTAATGAAAACAATTATCCCTGAATATATATGCACATGAAAAGACAGAGCATGTATTACAGACTGATACACTTACTGGTCAGTAGGGAAAACATTTTCCTGATTTTTCTTATCATAGCACACTACAAGCATCCATCCGGTTAAGTGTTCAGTCAGCAACATGCTGTTTATGTTTGGAAATACCTGCTTTGATCAGATATTGACATTCAGGTAAGAACAAGTAAACAGTAACATTGGAAATCCTCCATTTCTCATATACCTGGATACACCGGCAGATAAACCATGCTTGGGATTACCATCTTAGGAAGGGACTCTGAAGGAAATAAAAGAACATGACAGTGAGAGCAGCGCACAAGGCTACCATGCCTACCAGAAATTTCCTTTTCTGCTTCCAGTGGCTTCCTTGTGCATTGGTGGCCACATGTGCTTCAGTAACAATTTTGATCAGCTCCCATTCCTCGTCTGTTGGCTCTGGTTTGTGCCCGATTGTTTTCTGCAGCTCTTCCCGGCGCCTCTTCTCACGATTTTCTTCTATCAGCTTCCTCTTTGCCAACCTCTTGCTGTCATCCAACACCACTAGCAAGGACAAAAGCACACAGAAATGGCAGGAAGCTCTTAGGCTTGTCTGATGTTTGTATTTTTCTATGCCTGGTGCACTAATTGGTTGCAAACACCTTAGCTAATTGGTATATAGAAGAGCTTCTCTTTCTCTTCAAGCTTCAATCTCTTCAAAGCCTTGATTGCAAACAATGACTTACCTTTCTCTTTAATGTATAATAATGTATACTATCATTGTCTTTAGATATTTATTCACAGGAAATAAAATCAATAGAGAAAAATGAGAGAGAACAGAGAAAAATGCAGTGACAGCTCCCTTGGCACATTAATACATGCTATCCACAGACATAGTTTTCTAGTATTGATGTGCATTGGTTAGAATCAGATTCCAACCAACTTCCTACTCTACAGAGGCGCTACAAAGCTGAGGCTAATCATTGCCAGATTTGTCCAGTGGGGCAGGAGTTGAACTAAGGACCTTGAGTTACCCAATTCCCTCTCTTGAAGTACTGCCTGGCTAAAATGAAGCTGTATGGTTTCTTGTTTCCCTGTATACAGAAAACACCTTCAATTACTAATTAAAATATTAAACTGGAATATTTTTATGTTGCTTTTCCTCATTTAGTCTGTCTCCCTTTCAGTTCTGTGCTGAGGATTACAGTGGTAACAACCATTAGCATTAATGCACATGGGGATTTACATGAGTTTCTCCCATTTACACTAATTGAAGTTATTAGTGTAAATCCCTGTGCAATGGCAGGAAAAGAAGACCCCTAAGGGTTAATCTCACAGCCATATGTTCTTGTTCTTTAGACTACAAGTAGAGTTCTTTCCAGCAGATAACTTCTTCATGGCTAAAAATAAAACAAACAACTGCAGGATGACTCATACAACGACATTCAATTTCACATCCTCCAGAATTTTCTAAACAAGATGTTTTTTTGCAAGCAAAGTGTCCATCCAGATGCATTTTCCCCTCTTCTCCTCCTCCTTGTGTTGCACACGCTGCTAGAGCTAGGTGAAGGTCCAGTTTGGTAAACAAGGCTTTATAGCTCTATCAAAATGGTTTGATGCAATGAATGTAATTCCTGGGTACAAATTATTAAAGCCAAAAAAACTAGCAGTTCTCTTCTACTTAAACAACCTGCACCAATCAACATACTTTCAGCAAACAAACGAATGAAAAAAGAAAAAGGAGAGAGAGAAATGAAAAAAAGAGTAAAGGATACTTACAATCTGTTGCCATGCCAACAAAGATACATTTTTTGAAGCGACATTCCTGGCACTGGTTTCTTGTTACTTTGTCTATCACACATTTTCCTTCATATTTACAGGAATAGGTTGGATGGAGGTTTTTCTGAATGGTTCTTCTAAAAAAACCCTAAGTGCAATAAATAAATAAATTGGAAAGCATTAGTACTGTGCAATGTTTTCGACTTTGAGGCACTTTGGTTTGGTATGAATTCAATTCACTTCAATATGCAAGAAAATACTTTATTTCATGAAACTCTCAAAGAGGAAAGGAACAAAACAGTCTGCTAGTGCATAGTGTTTTCGTTTCATAAAACATTTCCTCATGAAAAACTAGAAATATATAGACATCTGAGACAAGAAAATGCATGAGGAATGCCTTCTTCACTGTATATATCCCTGAAACTCTTTGAGCTTTATGGGGCTTTTTTTTTTTGGTTTTTTTTTTTTTGTTTGGTATTTGGACTAGAGAGTTCTTTTCAAGCCACTTCTAAAATACAGAATAATTTCAAGGGATATAGAAGACATGTGCATACTATTAATTAAAGAGCACCTTCTGTTATTGTAATCAGTAAAAATGGCTGTGTGCAAGTAACCTGTGCTACTTAAAGGGATTAAAAAATGAACAGTTCTCCTCCATTGTTTCCATCAAAGCTGAGTAATCAGGCAACCAACCAAACAAATCTAGGCAATACTAAGAATTTTGCAGTCACACTTTGTCTAGTCTTTGTGTTTGGTTCTACATAATAAATCCATATTTCTAATAACCTGTATATTTGAGAAGAGGAATTCATTCATATTTACCTGCCAATCTCTGAACAAACATCACCAATAAAGATACCACTAACTGCAATAGAATTTGAGGTCAGATTCTCAGTTCATGCCAGTTAATGTAACTCCACTGAAGATACTGACTTATACATCCCATAGATTTGGCCTTACTTAAAGAAAGAAATTGGATACAATTTGGACTTAATCCTGGTATTAATTTCAAAATGAACTTTGTCATTGACTTCAGAGAGACATCAATGAATTTCTCATGACTGCAGTAATGTGACCAAGACAGGCTATAGAGAAAGAATTTTAGACTGAACTTTAGTTTGAGATTTCACCATAGTTTGAGACCATCCACATTCAGCAAAGCAACTTGGGACCATCCTGACATACTCAGTCAAATGCGACCCAGCTCATGATACCAAGACCATGGTGAATTACCTTAGTTCCCACAAAATCAATGGAAGAAAATGAAGGGAACTAGGGTTCCATCCAATGGTTAGTCTCTTCAGATGTACCTTCACTAGTAAAAAAGATCTATTTCAATTATATTACATAACACAAGGAAAAATCTTATGGCAGATGCTGTGTATTTCTCCCTAACACAGAATGCTGAATTAAAACATACAGATAAAGTCCAGTTTTCAAATCAACTTGCTGCCTGCCTCCTGTGAAAACAATGAAGAGCACTGCTCTCATTAAAATTTCATTTTAAAACATCAAGCTTGAGCTAGGAGTACAACTCTGTCTTCCCTGGTAACAAAAAAAACCCTAAAAACTCAAAATGAGCTGCACAAAGCATGCCTTTACTCTCTGCAAGACTGGGATCTGTTAGCCTGAATCCAAACACAGTAAGTCAAAGGCAAGATGTCTTTATGTGGGGTATGGATCAGGTCTCATATTCTCATCTCAGCAACAGAAAGATTCGGATCCATGCTCATCCCCGAGATGAAATCCTACAGAGAGAGGCTGTCCCCCTTCTCCCTGAAGCTCTCAAACGTGTCTCTGAATGCTCAGGAATCTGAGATAATTTCTTTTTATAGCAAGAAATGGAGTAATCTCTGCTGAATCTCAGAAAATGGTACTGAACAACTGTTTTCCAAACCTTCATGGTACTTAATGTACCTCTAGCTTTTTTACTGTAGTGCCGTTCACCACTTGTTTTGGGACCAGACATCTTATTCTCCCACTTCTTTATATTTCTCAGAATTTTTTTGTAAAATATATTTTGATGATCTCCAGATACTACGTGATAAGGAGGCTTCTCTCTCTATCTGTGCTAACATTTCATCAAAGATTATCCGCTTCTCTATCTGTTGATTTTAGCCTTGATCTTTAAGCTTTTAAACAAAATTCTATTCTTTTTTTCTTGATCTTTTGTCTATGTTTGTATATGCATAATATAATCCATTTGAAATTTCACGTGCACATAGTACAGAAATGGGACGTCCAAACTATAATGGATGCAACTGTAATTACAAAAGATAGAAAATCTGAGTTTCGCCAATAAAAGCAAGCACAGTTGCTTGTAAGGCAACTTGTAAGTTCTCTTACTATGCATCTATATAGCAATAGATGTAACAGGCAAAACTTGGAGAAGTACTTCAGTGACACTGCAGCTCAATATTGCATTAATTGTATTCACATTCCTTACTATTTATTCTTCAGAAATCATGCATGAGGATGCTTTGTTTATAAGAGCACTTGCCAAAAAAAAGTTTTGGTTGTCAGCTCAGATAAACGTAGTTATGAAATCAAATAATTTTACGTGGAAGCAACCAGAAAATGCTAATTTATCCAGAATTGATTACAGATAACTTTGAAGAAAAATCATACACCTTTAAATGTGCACACCAATATCCCAAAGAATGGGTTTAAAGTGTCCACATAAAAATAGCTGTCAAATCTTATTGTTCAATGAGTACACTTGCATGAAGAACAGCAAAACAAAACAAAACAAAGCAAAATAAAAGAAAACAAAACAGTCTGTTTGGAAGCCAATTATAACTATGAGAAAGAAATTACTTATTTGTTGCAAATTGTTAGCTCAGTGTCTTGTGCATTAGGCATTACTTCAAATTGTATACCTGACAAAAGAATTGTATCTGAAGCTATATGTAGATTTTATATGCTCTATTTTTGTAATAGCTAACAAAAATCTTAGCAGAAAACTTGGTGGGCAGCTCTGTAGTCGGGAGATCAGCAGAAGCACTATTTCATAATGCCATACTATTGCTTTCTTGTTGTACCTGAATCAAGTCATATTCATATGTTTTAGGTATTGTTTCAGTATGGTATACAGAATACAAATCTGTAAGGATAATTGTTCAGCTCCAGAATTTTCCCCATACATACATTTTCATCATTTTCATATGCACACACATACATATGTGCACAGAATCATTATGAATTTACCACAAACCTGCTACATGTAGGGTATTTAGGGCTTTATCTACCTCAAAGGTTTAACTTTTGGCAATACTGTACAACTGAAGGAGCTAATTCAATGTTAGAATTAGCTCTAAAGTCACTCCAAACCCAAAATCTCAGTTACAAATATCCCAGACTTTCAGAAAGAACAGAGCATGACTTTTGAGGCTTTGTCTCATAACACCAGTGTTTAGCATGTGTGGTCTCATTTGTTCAGAAAAACTTTTTTTTCTCCTGCAGGAAAGAATGGCTTTTTTTACAGGATCTCAGGCTATTCAGGGAAATTTATGGCAGTGAAATCATTTAAGATCTGCTTGACTATGTTATTCAATTTTTGTTTATTTTTTTTTACTTGCTCAAAGCAATCGCTTTGATTTTTTCATGTAGCTTGAAGAGCCTGTTTAGCTTCGAGAGTACATTTCAATATGCTAAAGTTTAAGATGTCAAATAACCAAAAAAAACCCTCTAAATTTTAACTGGATGTCCATGTTTGCTAAAATGCTGGATGTTACTATTGTGTGAACATGTGGAAAGTATTTTTATCTTTGATTTCTTACAGTAACTGTTAGAGACACAGAAGTACCGGCAATCACAACAAATCCTCAGGCAGAATCTCAGCTATTGCACAAACAGCCTCACTGGAGTCGCTGGGAGAACGCTGATGAGCACTGCCTGTGAACGTGGCCAAAGAAACATTTAAAAATGGAAAAAAAAAGCTACCGGCTGAACAATAACAAAAAAATCTAACTTTTTTTGTCTTCTTTTCCAAAGCAAACACTGCAAAAAACAACTATATTCCTTATGCATATGAAGATCAGCAGTACAACCAAATAGGGCTTATCATCAGTACTGGATGTTCTTATTCGCCTCTAATCTATCTTTGTTTTATTTGGCAGTGCAGTTCAGGAAGTCTGTATAAATGGAGAAGGTGCTGGAGAGCTATTTCTGATTCCCACCTCCCCACCGGGCCATTTACCTTGCAACCTTCACAAGTGATGCAGCGATAATGATATCCGGTGGCTTTGTCCCCACATACTACACATAGCTCATCCTTGTCTAAGTAACTGGGGATATACCCTGGAAAGGAAAAGAAAGTGGCAGGTAAGCACTAAATAGCATATTAAAATCCACTACAGATCTTGTCTACCAGCCCCACACTTCTGACCTCGCAGAACCACTGGCTGAATTCCCTCAATAAGAAGCCTCTGCAAAACATGTTACAGGCAAATTGAAACATAACCTGTGTTACGTTCCATTTTTCAAAGTGTTTCAGCATGTCTTGGCCAAGAAAGACCAGTCTGAACAAGATTACCCTCTTCTGAGTGAAATAATATTTCAGAAAAATAAATATATTTATTTTTACCACAAAGGCTTTGATGTGAAAAAAATAAATAACAGTGAAATACACAGTATACCTCTCTTTCCTGTTTCATGAAAACCCTCTTATGCTTGTATACTGCAATAAGATGAGATTTCAGCTTGCACAGTGACTCAGAGGCCTGTTATGAAGAAATATTTACCGACAGTTCGTTTGCTTCAAAACAGCTCTGCAGGTGTGGTGTTGCAAAGCACCAGCAACAGAGAGTGAAAGCTGGAAGGCTCATACCTTACCTGGGTGTGTTCCACAGCACCGCTTCGTATAGCTCAGGGCAAATCCAGGGCTAAATACGTGGGCCTTCAAATATGCGTGTGTGTATGTGCATGTGTAAAATGGTATTTGCTCTTCTGAAGTGGTTTAGCAGACACTTAACAAGTGGAATCAAGTATTACTATGAGGAAAAACATCGGATGTGATTGCTTCTTTTCCCATAACGACATTTGTTTTGATATTATAAACATACTTTCAATTTGAGGAAAAAAATAAAACTCAATTCTGATAGCAATCAAAAAGCAATTTTAAACTAAAGAGAACTTTGAAACAGAGTGAAGTATAGAACTTTCATATAAAGTGCTCTGACAACACAGAATTAATGGAGTTATAACATAAATTTCACCTATATTTTAAAATACATGACTTTTCTTTATCTCTTTAAGGATGTAATACTACGATTCTCAGGTTGACCCCCAGTGAATAGTGGTGGAAAGATCAGATTTTTTGCATAAAATGTGAGGTTATTAAAATACACTAAAAATCTCATAGAATCACAGAAAGGTTGAGGTTGGAAGGGATCTCTGGAGATCACCTGCTCCAGCTTCCCTAGCTCAAGCAGGGTCACTCAGAACAGTTTGCCCAGGACTGTGTACTGCTGTGTTGAGTATCCATAAGGATGGAGACTCCACTGAAGAGAGAAGTTTTTCCAGAGAGGCAACTTGTTACTGTTTTCTTGGGTTCAAATGGACTTTCCTCTGTTTTGGTTTGTTCCTCTTGTCCTGTCAGTGGGCACTACTGAGAAGAGTCAGTGTCCATCCACCACTCAGGTGCTGACACGCTTTGATGAAGATCTCTCCCCCAAGCTTTCTATTCTACAACTAAATAATTCCAGCCCTTGTAACCTCTCCTCGTATGAGATGCTCATCCCTTAATTACCTTTTATTGTCTTTGCTGGACTCACTCCACTATGTCCATATCTTGGATGAGATGGGGAGCCCAGCACTGGACATGGCACTCCTGACATGTTCTCCCCAGAGTTGAGTAGGAGAAGATCATAACTGCCAAGACCCTGGCAATGTCATTCCTGGATACTGTTGGTAACTTTTGTCACAAGGGCACATGGCAGGCCCATGTCCATCTTGCTGGCCCATGGTCCTTCTCTGTGGAGCTGCTTTCCAGAAGGTTGGCCCCCAGCCTGAACTGGTGTATAGGGTTATTCCTCCCCAGGTGCAGCCACTGATGAAGAGGTTAATGGTACTGGTCCCAGGGCGGACCCCCTGCAGGAGGAGTCGCCACTAGTGACCAATATCCAACTGGACCCTGTGCTGCTGACTACAACCTTCTAAGCCTGCCAGTTCAGTGAGTATTAAAATACTTGAAATTAATTGAGCTTATCTTAAGTGAACTTTCTGGGTGTTGACGTGTGGATTAGGAACAAGTAAAGAAAGATGTCAGCAAGAAGAATACTGTCAACTTTAGTTGTCCAATTTTGAGTAGTTAAGCAGACTTAAATCTTTTAAATCTAAATCTTTTGTTTATCTAAAATTAGATAAACAAAAATACCTCCTTATGTAACTCTGGGAAGCAGAAGTACTCTGAAGCCATGCCCAGATGCCTGTGTCTCAGCTTTGCTAATGCTCCTGAAATCTGAAACGGGACTGGTCAAGATTTTACTGACATACGATATCAATCTATGATACAGCAAAAGATTTGTTTTACATTTAGCTTGTGCTTCTGCATTATGAACCAGCTGTGCTTGCACAGAGCTCGGTGGACACATGGAGCTGGCTCTGTGACCTTGCAGGAGGAGAGACAGCAGGGTTTCTACTCCAATTTACATCACTGCTTCCTAATGGACTTTGTGGCAGGGGAGGATTAGCAGTGGCTGTTATCTCTGTCCTGCCCCCCTCTCACTCACACCTGCCTCACACAGCTGATGCAGGAGGCAGCCGAAGCAGGAAGGCAAAGGGAAGCAAAGTCTTCCATTGAATTTCTGATGAACATTAAGGGCTTCTTGCTACTGCTGTAGTCATGAAACCCAGCCATAGCATGAATGCTATCCTCTAAAATTCAGCCTCCCTTGCTTGCTTCCTCAAGAGTCATTTCAGCATTAAAGGCCTTGATATTTCATTAAGTATATAAGCTGGTTAGCACTGCTCATGTAATGGTAGCTTTGTTCTATGAGAGGAGCAGGAGATAGATTGTTTATTTGGCCTTCTTAAATATAGACAGCAGGCTGCACATGTGACCACTGGTGTTCTTATCCTTCTTGGGGGTTTCAAGACTTCATTCAACCCAGAAGACAATTTCGGATCCAGTAGAGAAGACAAATCTCTAGTAGGCAGTCCTAGTCAGAAATTAAAAAATGGAATCTCTAAATGACACCACATTCCCAATTTTGCATTATCAGAACTAGTAAGTGATATATTTTTAACTTACTAGGATGTTCACTACTTTTGGATGATCATGCCCGTACCACAAAGTATGCACATACACTGTGAACTCCTTCAATGATTCAACAGGAAACACGGATAAAAAATTCTCATCCCAAGAAATTACTGACAATAAAAATGTGCAATAAACATTTTAGCTTTGTATTAAAAATCTGAGAGTGATATTCACACTTCTGCTCATTTTTAAGCCTCCTTCCAGCAACTACGGCTAGTTTCCAAGAGAAACTGCTAGAAAGTAGAAAAACTGGACATTCAGCAGGGATTTTAAAAGAAACGCTTCAGGCAAACAGACCTCAGGTCAAGGCGAATAATGGGATTTGCAAAACTTAACTTCCTTATAAATATTTGCTAATTTTTGCAACTATGTTTGCTTAAATTAAGTGTAACTTTGGCTTCTAGACTTGCAGATAAGCAATTTTTGCCCTTATTCACTGTTTGAACCAATAGCAGCAGACTGAAATTCAATGGTACTTTTCTAAATGTGGTGCCAGCATGGACGCTATGAATAGCACGAGGCAGACTCCTGGGGAAGTTGTGGATGACAGCAGAGCTAGGTGCCTCATTTAGTCAAAGAGCAAAAAGCAGGCTCAACGAACTGAGTTTGAGGAAGAAGCAGAGAAAGAGACTCTTTTCTCAGTCCCTGGAGTTCTGATGAAAACAGAGGATTTGTAGGCTAAGAGATTTGTCTCTCGTGTCAGCAAGTACTTCTACTTTTGGATATGTTTCATAGTTCTAGCCTAAAAATACAAGCTCCTACCGGAAGCAGGAGAGGTTGTCTGGATAGAGTGACCTGGGTGCTCCAGTATTAAAGAATATTTGATGATAAATTCCATGGAAACATTGGGTGGGCTCCTACTTGTGGTGTTGATATCTCATCCTGCATCACTTGGTCAAACTACTAAGTAATTAGGATTCAAACAACTCAAACGCAACACTGACCCCACCAAACTGGGTTCAAGTCCATATGTGCTGTGGTCTGTCACCCTCTGAGATCATCATTTGACCCATGTAGTATGATCCTAATAGCTAACCATCTACCCCTCAGCTATGAGTTGATCTTATTCATCTTGATACCCACTTTGAACGGGGATCACCACGCAGTGCCCTTGTCTTTGGTGCACCTGGTGTTTCCCCCGTGCTCCGAGGTGACTTCCTGGTTCTCCAGACTCCCACCTGCCAGTCTGTCTAATCAGACTATCCTGGCAAGCCTAAGTCCTCAGCAGGACCCCTCGTCCCCATCCTGGAAGACTATGTTGTATAATCCAGTATAACCCATCCTAATGGTGAATCACAACAGCTTTTGCATTTTAACTCTTTAACACTCTTTGTAGAGGCATGGAAAAAACGATCCTTTCTACAAAAATGCACAACGAAGAGGTCCCAGCAGCTGTATGGGCTCAATGAGACTTCCTAACTGATCTGAGGCAGCTTGTTTCATTACCACTCTCTGCCTATACTCTCAAATTACTTTGTGTAGGAATGGTACCTTATGCAGTATATGTGATCCCAGCCAGTATAATAGACTGGTGGACACAAAAGAGATAACAGTTGCTAGCTGCTATTTATCCTCTTCCCCCACCAGGGGCCTGTGTGACTTGCACCTAATAAAAAAGAAATCATGTATATCTACCAGATGTTACTTACCAGCTTGTTTCTGATACAACTCAAACTGATTGCAAGCAAGAAATAGCTTTTTTTTCCCTTTTTTTGCTATTTTACTAGAACACTTTTGTTTTAAGACCATATTAAAGACCAAATTAAGACTATTAAAATATTCAGTATTTTGATGCATTTTTATTGTACCATGGCGCAAGATAATGTACTGAAGATACATATACCTCAATAAAATAAGGGATGTAGGACTTTAATCAGTAAGCTAGCACTGTTTGCTGTAAATGGGAGTATGAAAATGCAAAAAAAAAAGCCAAAGAAAAATACTTTGAATTCTGAATTGTATTGGAACTGAAAATTCAAACTATCTTAATAAAGACATCATAACTCATAGAAAATTATAAAATAAACTATGAGAAGCACACAGATATCATCCTTGATGTATTTGTTTAAAAATGTATTTTAAAAGTTTAAATACTGCTTTATTGGACAGAGCTGAGTCAGAAAAGGTATACTTCATTCTTGTTCCTTCACTACTGATTTAGCTACATTAAAAGAGTAATTTAGTCTTTCTGTAATAAATCTTACCAATAGAAAAACAGGGATGGAAGGTATAATTCATATGTTCAATATTAATCTCAAAGGCTGACCTGATCCACTGCAGAGTTTCTTTGAATTACTCCCATGAGGATTTTTTTTTCCCTCCATCAAGTCGAGAAGCACTCAGAATGTTGTTAAACTGTTTGCAGTTTTGAAGTTTTCTCTGATTTACAAAATTACTAAAATTTTAGGAGAGATTCTGCAAAAACAGGATTTGGGACACTTATTAGAGCTGTTTCTCCCACTCTGACTTTTCCTTATTGACCCCAAATCCTTGGGCTGAGACAGTATCACCAGGCTGACTCAAATGTTCCTGAAAGCATTTTAGTCCAACCTGCATTATCACTGAAACTGCCGTGATCACTAGTGCAATTCATCCATTACCTGCTCTAGGTACAAAATGCACTACTGTAGGTGTAGGTAATGCTCCATGCAATTTTTCTCATTCATTCAAGCTCAGTATCAAGAAACTGTCTTTTTGGACATAATATTTGCAATCATTTTTAAAAGACAAATGGTAGCTGTTAACAGCTACACTTCTGCAAAAGTCAAAAATGACAAATAATCAGTATCCATCGTAAACTGTGTAGATGCTCAATTTACACTCACTGTTCTGACACAAAAGAC
>JAVCKT010031339.1:0-27977 GCA_032273925.1 Rhynchotus rufescens | reverse complement strand
TCTGCAGGGCTTATCTGCGTGCTCCGGCGCTGACATTACAATAATAGGGTGGTTGAGCTTTATTTAAGGGATAACGTTCCCGCAGTGGTGTGTACATGGCAATAAACGAGCGTGGCAGGGATCAACATGAGCGAGAAGCTGACGTGGGCCCTGCAGCGCAGCCGGAGGAGGAGCAGCCCTGCAGGGCCCCAAGCTGCAGTGGGGCCAGTGGGGGCAGTGACGCAAGGCTGCATGTGCGACGCAGGGCTGGCTGCGCAGTGTGGGGCTGGCTGTGCAATGCAGGGCTGACTGTGCAGTGTGCAGATGCATGCATGCACGGTGCAGGGTTGCACGGGTGGCATAGGGCTGCACAGGTTATGTGGGGCCGCTTGCACAATGCAGGGCTGCACGGGTGATGTGGGACTGCGCACCTTTTCTCTCCACTGAGTGTAGAGGCAGAAGGGAAGAGCTCGGTGGGCCCTGTGCCCCAGGGCCTCCATCCCACAGGAACTGCGGCTTACCCTGGTCCTGTTTCCCCTCCTGGCACCCTGGCTCTGCCTTGCTGTGAGGTGGCATTCCCAAAGGGTGAATCTTCTGCAGTGTTTCCATAGAAATACATGTTGGAAAGGCACCTTGCATTTCAGGCCATCTTTGCTTCCGTGCAGCAGATTTGCCCCTGGGGCATCGTCTGCCTCAACAAGGTGCTTCCTCGACACAGCGCCCTGGGCTCGCAGCGTGCAGTCGGCGCCTGGGTCTGGCTTTTTGTGCTGGGAAAAAAAGGGAAACAGGGATGCACGATCTGCATGTGACTGGGAGCCCCATGCAGGGACAGTGGCCACGCTCTGCAGATGAGCTTGGTGAGATGCAGCTGGTGCCTGGCTGGGCTCAGCGCCGCATCCCGGAGCCACCCGCGAGCTGCGGCTGAGCAGGGGCCACGGCCCCTCAGCTGTGGTGGGGTCCCAGTCCCCCAGCAGTGGCGGAGCAGGGGTCACAGCACAGGGCAGGGGACGGCACCGTGGGGCAGCCTGCAGGGGCAGCAGCCCCCGGCCCTGGTCCTGGCCGCTGGAGTGCCTGGAGGAGCTGGCGTTCCCGCTGCAGCACCTCCATCCTAGGACTGGTTCGGCCCATCCGTGCCGTGGGGTGAGTGCCCATATTAACTGGAGGAAATTCTGCAGAGTAAGTGTTAGCCTTGCGTTATGGAGAACTTTAAAGTGCTTCATTAATTCACAATTCTACTTTTTATTAAATTAATTTGCATTTTAATGAAAAAACGAAGTGGATCCATTGCTGCTCTCGCCGCGGCAGGGACACGCGGCAGCCGTGCTGTGGCTCCCTGCCCTGCGGCCCTGGAGTCGCTCCGAAGCGGGGCCCAGCGCTCGCAGGGCAGGCGCCACGCAGGGCCTCGTGGGACGTGAGGTCACAGCCGCATCTCGCGCCTTGTGAAGGCGTCGGGCGCTTCTCATGAGGGTTTCTCATGGGGGCTTCTCATGGGGGTTTCTCATGGGGGCTTCTCCACGAGGGTTTCCTGCCATGCGGGATCCCCGGCACGGCCCGGACCCGTCTGCAGGTGAGATCCCGCTGGTGCCCAGCCCACTGGCGCAGGTGACCCCGCTGCAGCCCGGGCTGTGGCTCCCTGCACGCTGCTCTCCCTCCAGCCAGGCCAACCGAACAGCGCTTTAATGTCACCGCTGCTCCTCTTCCCCACAGCCCCGGAGCGGCTGCTGGGGAGCTGACGCGGCCAGGGCTGCAAATGCCGACGTCGGCCCAGCCCGCGCAGCCGCCCAGGAGGCAGCGGCGTCATGTGTACAGGAGGGTTAGTAAAGAAAATTGTGCAATAAACATCCTGAGAAATGAAACATTTAAACATTCAAAGTAATTGATACCAGGAAAAAAAATATGATAGGATGAAATCTATTCCTGCAATAAACTGTCCATTAGTTGGGCCATCAGCATAACCCTAATCTAAAGTTACGAGGATACATTACAGATATAATCAAATACAATTTTCTATATTCCATGAATCAAAAGCACCATATGTATTAAGAGCCTAGTTTGTCTTTTTGTTCCTGCCTTCCCCTGGAACAGTATATATCTGATTTCTTGTGTTATATTGCTCTGATGTCTGCTAAGGGCACCATGCCCTAGAAATTCACATTAAATAACTGAGAGCGAGCACTAGAAATGAAAAAAGTGAAATACTATCTAGACAGCAGGAAGTAAAAATATGAAAAGTGTTGCACTTACAGAAGGAAAAAAAGCCTATTTTTATGACTTGAATAGACAGCTTGGTATAAAGAGAAATTCCTCACCCTGGATCAGGCAGAGCGGCGCTGCAGAGGCTGCCGGAACGCGGCGATCCGCAGGCGCCGGGACGCTGCTGCGGATGTGTGGGGCACGGGCGGCGGAGGCTCCCAACGTGCTGCGCGGAGCTCCAGCCTGGAGCGCTCGCCAGGATGCTCCTTGGGGCCCCTCATCTGCGCGGCCACGCTCCCCCTACCATCCTGGCCACCTCCTTCCTTCCCACTGCGGTCCCATCCCAGGGGACACCCGTCCCAGGATGGCAGCGGCTGCCCCACACGCAACAAAGAGCCAAGGAGCAGTGGAGCCTGCACTGGGGTTCCTCAGCTTGTGAGGTGCGAGCGGCTGCTGGGAAGGGCTGAGGACCTGGTGGCTGCTCCTTAGCTCCTAGAGACGGCAGCGCCGGGGGCTTGGTGTGTCCGGCTTGAGGGAGCCCCACCGAGGAGGAGGACGGGCTCCCGCTCCCGCTCCCCGCTGCAGCTCCGGCTCTGCCGGAGGAATGAGCTCCATCTGTGCGAGGTTCCCGCGGGGGCTCCCAAGCTGGCTGGGGGCCACACGTGCCGGTGGCCAGAGCCGGCGCTGCTGCCCGCGTGGCTGCTGCGGCCTCCGCAGGAAACGGCCCTTAATTAATAAGTGAGGCTGAACCTAAGCCACCATCTCTGTTATCAATTTGTGGATGTGGTTGGATTGTCTGTCTCCCAGGACAGTAATATCCCTTCATCTTATTGCAAATTGCTCGCAGCATCCTTCTATTACACAGGCTTAATGCTTGAAAAATAGAGATTTAATACTCCACCATATCAGACTAAGTGAGGTCAAAGCAATTCATATTCACGATCCCACAAAGCTGGCTGATAGTGTTTCCCGGCTGACATGTGGATGCGGAGGTGATAAACCAGGAGCCTTGGCCCTCTGCTCTGGAGGCAGCACGGGGGAGACCGCCAGGGCTCCGTCCCGCTTCCCACGGAGGGCGGGAGCTCCCGGCGCATGGAGGGACGATATGGGGACGCGGCTGCACCGTGCTCATTGCCAGCACCGCTCGCTGCTCTCCATGGGCCTTGCGGCGCGGACGTGTCCAGAGCCGTGGGATGGGCGGCCCTGGAGCGCGGCTGCCACGGGGCGCTCGTGGCCACGCGCAGCTGGTGCTGCTCGGCGCCCGCGGCGCTTGCTGCAGGTGCATGCAGGGCGCACGCTGGCAGCAGGCTGCTGCTGCACCCGGCGCTCAACAACCCTTCTTATTAACTGTGTTCCCTCTGGAGCCGTGTAACCTGCACCGTGCAATAAAGATGGGTCCAATTAATCAGATGGATAAAAGTGGTTAATGCACCTTGGAGAAGTGTGATTTAATTGGGAGCGATTATTACCTGCCTCTCCTATGTAAAGAGTGCGAGAATCAGCACTAATGACGCTGTTATGAACATGACTTTTAATTGCTCTGTGGTGCCATAGTTTAAGCCTTCCCTGGGTGTGCTGCAGTTTCCCAGAGGTTTCCATTGGGATGCCGAGTCCAGCAGCACAAGGGGGTGAGCAGGCCACCTTCCTTTGACTTTGCTTCCCATCCCACTTGTGCTGGAGAGCTGCTGATCCGCCCCGGGACGCCCCGGGACTGGCTCCGACGGCGGCGCAGGGCCCTGTGGAGGCAGCACTCGACTGCTTCTGGACACAAGGATCCACGGAGCCCCCCGTGTGTCGGTTCTGGCCACCGGGATCCCATGAGGGGCTGTGAGCGCCGCGGGGAGCAGATGCGCCCATCTGAGAGGCGATTCCGTCCGCAGCTCTGCGGCACTTTCTCTGTTCACGGCCATCACGGGGCCCCTGGGCAGCGCGGGCGCAAGATCCACATCCCCCCAGTGGAGCTCAGTGCTGGGAACAGCAGCCCCGGGCCGCGAGCGGCTGATGGTGACGGTGCCAGCGGCCCTGTGCCAGGCGCCTCTGCGCGTCCCGCTGCCGCCGACTGGTTGCTCCTGCTCCTGCTCCGGCTCCGGCTTCCAGGGCCGCCTTCCTGGGCAGGGCCATGTGGAAGTGCTTAGCATGAGCAGCTAACTGCATGCAGATGTTCCTGTTTAATTGCTTGCAAATTGTTCGTAATTGGCCATAATGAGGTGCGAGCTGTGCTCCTCACAAACACAGCCCTGGAGCGCTGCCTTTGCTGGGGATCTGCAGAGGTGAACGTCTGGCAGGACGGCTTGTCGGGCTCTTTCCTGCGAACAGAGCTGAGCGTTGCTGGGAAGACACAGGGCACAGCTTGTTTGTGCCTAAAAACTGGGGAACATGAAGCATATAGAGTGGGTCCAAGCAGCATGTGTACAGTGGAGGCAATGAGCTTGGAAAGATGCTCAAGAGAAGCACTGCCCGCTCGGCCCCTTCCACACGTCCTCGGGCTCCTACTGCCGACTTGGATGGAGCTGAGGAAGAGCTGAGCGGAGGAAGGGCTGAGCTCCCACTCGCACCCATCCCATAGGATCCGCAGCACGGGAGGCTCCTGCTTTGGAGTTCCCTGTAGCCCAATGTGAAGTGACAGCCCTGGTGCCTGCTGCTCCCAACCCTGCTCCTGCTGCTCCCAATGCTGCTCCCGCTGCGTCCGACCGCGCTCCCACTAACATCCCGCCCCAGCACTGCTGCTCCTCAAGTGCACTTGCAGACTGAGCTGATTTAATAAACAACAGGAATGTTTTCCCAGGCCACATGCTGAGCTGTATTCAAAATACATTTGTAGGAACATCAATTTTTAATGCAATTTATGCCAAATGTTGTTGCAAAAAGCAGCCGTTAACGTGACATTAATTCGATCACTGGAAATACAGTACGTGCTGCTAAATGAAAACATGTTATTAGTCAATTAGATTAACTGGATGCAACTCTTGCAGTGGCAGTGTGTTATGGGCTCTACATGGTTAATTATGCCGTACAAATTACACGGCAATAAGGGTTAGCACTGGACACACACGTGCAATTAATACTTATGCAGGAAAGCCAGCTTGTGATTCACAGTTGAACTCCATCAGAGCAATATGAAATATGACTGTCGGCAAGCTCGAAATAGTTTGTCAATAGAGTTATGCTGGAATTACAATGGGAACAGGGCAATTTCTGAGAGAGCCGGGAAAGTCTTTGCTGAGCGATTGCAGATGTTCGCGGTTGCTTTCATAATGAGCTTTAATCCACTTTAAAAGGATCATTTTAACCAGATTCCGCAGTCCCGGCACCCGCGCACGCGATCAGCAGCTTCGCCTCCCGTGTTGGTGTTTGGTGCTTGCGCCCGTGTGGGGACGGTGCCAGGGCGGGTGCCGCGCGGGCCCGGCAGCACTGCAGACCCACGGCACAGGCGCCCCGGGATGGCGCCACGCGCCCGGCTGTGCTCCGGATCCAGCCGGCTCCTCCGCTGTGCCGCTGCATCCCAGCAGCACCACGAGGCCCCAGGGCCGCACTGCCCGGGCTCCCCAGGAGCCACCCGGAGGCGGCACCGCAGCCGGGGGCGCTCCAGGCTCTGGCACTCGCTGATGCCTTCGGCCGGGCGGCAACCCCGGCACTCGGCCCTGCTGCAGGCTCCGCTCTTGGCTCCGTGCGATGGAGCTGCTGGAGAGACCCCTGCCCCTCTGCGCAAATGAGGGCACGGCTGGAAGCATCCAGGAGGCAGCAGGAACCCGCTGCACCGCAGCTGGGCTCGTCCGGGCCCTCGCTGGGGCCGTGGTTGTTCAGGGCTGCTGTGAGGGCTGCGCTCACGGTGGCCCCTGCGCCGCGCGCTCCTGCTGCCTGCTCAGAAATAAAAGGCGCCAGGAATCAATGCCTTGTTTACACTGCAAACCTGTTGGAAATCAATGGGCTGCACGTGCTACAGGTCTGATTGCGTCCTGCTAACGCTCACGGGGAGCGGCTGCCGCGGCGTGCTGGTGCTCTGTGCTGCTCGATGTGTCGGTCGTACCGAGCTTTTCAGATAATTGAGACCAGGCAACAATCCCCTTTATAAATATTAACTCTGATACGCTTGGGAAACTCTGCTTCTCCTGCAGGAATTTTTAACTAGCCTTTTTTAATCCATGGCTTCTTGTTAGAGACGCAGCCGTTTCCTGGCCACGGCCATGCACGGCAGCGCTCCTGGTCCGTCGGCCGTGGCGGTGCCGGCAGGACCGCGGCTGCCGCAGGAGCGGACGCTCCAGGCTGCCTGTCCGAAACTTGGCTCCAGCTGGGAGTCACCCCTGGGGATGGATCCACAGCGCCCGAGCAGCCCTGCCGCCCCGGCCCATTCCTGGCTATTCCTGGCTATTCCCGGCTGCCTGAGGCGGCCGCAGGATTCAGCAGCAACCGGAGAAGAGTCCGAGTGTCAGATCAAGCACCGATCAGAGCGTGTGGCCGGGGCGGGAGGCGGCACGCACGGCTCTCGTCCATCGCGGGTGGGCGGCCGCACCGGCCCTTGCCTTCTGGTAAACGTGATGTGAGCGACCGAAACGCCAACCAGAGCCGGTGGAAGTGTATTTGTTTAGATTGTCAAGATGAATTAACTTTTAAAGCAACAGTGAAAATGTCTTAAGGTCTGTGCCGCGATTGAAGGTGCATGAATATTCAGGCACATGCGCTCATTGAATTAGTTTGTTGCAAACATATTTGGAGGCAGCTGTTCATTTAATAATCAGGGATAATCACAGGAATAGACGACCGGTTACTCCATCTAAATTGCATGGTTAAAAATATAATTTTATAACTCTATCTCAGCAATTAGATTTAAAAGCTATAAAAATCCAGCAAAACCCAGTTGGGGAGAAGCTGCTACTCATTTAATGCTGAGTGGCCAAGGTCGGATGGGGGCTGCCGCCATGTGGGCCCTTGATGCTGTGTTGCATCTGACACCGACCCCAAGGCTGTGCCAGATGGTCCAGGCTAGAAGCAGTCCAGGCAGGGGTTAATTTGGGGGGCATTTTCTGCCTGTGTTGCACTATATGCCCCCAAAAGAGGTGATTCCTCTTGTCCTTTTGCCTCCCCAGGCTGCGCTGCTCGTGGCTTGCTCTGCGCTATGGCTCCGTGTATCCTGCACGTGTTCAACTCCTGCAGCTTTGACTCTGCCCCTGCAGGCTGTAAACAACCCAAACTGCCTCTTTCCTTCGCCTCTGAGAGGACTAATCCCCTGTCTAGTGCTTTATCAGCCAGCCGGGAAAGTGCTAGACCAACCTGCCAATCCAAACAGAAGCTATTGCAGAGCTGGCCCCGCTCCAGCACGGCTCCGAGCTGCGATCATGGGGGAGCCCGCGGCGCCGCCTCGCGCCGTCCTGCGCCCTGCACCCTGCACCCATCCCAGCCCTCCTCCTCCCGCCGCCGCCAGCGCTGCCGGCTCTGCCCTCACTGCCTGACTCTTCCTGCCCCTCCGGCCACTGCGGAGCACAGCGGGATGGACAGTGGGGACGGATGGAAGGACAGACGGTGGCCCTGTGTGGGAGCTGGTGCTATTCCTGGCAGGCTCCAGTGCTGCTGCGTCCCGTGGTAAAAGGCTCAGCGGAAACCCATGAAGAGCACCTTGTGCGGAGCGAGGAGCCTCCGAGTTTCACGCTTCATTGCAAAATACTAAGGCTGGGTCCTATTCTGGAGGGAAGGAGATGTTCAGCTGCCGGTGGCACAGCAGCACGCGCACAGCCCTGGCACGGGGGCTCAATCGTCCTGGGACGGTGACAGCAGCAGCGCTGCTGGGCCCCTCATGTCTTTCATAGATGGGTGAGCAAATAGCAGTGTTTAAGGTGAAACCCCTGCCGTGCTGTGCAGGGCGGGTGTGTGGGTCTGCCCCTCCGCAGGACCCAGCGCCCCGGCAGCTCCAGAGCCTCCACTGCCCGGAGCCTCCACTGCCCGGAGCCTCCCGTCACCGCTAGCCTGGGTGCCCCTAGGCCCTGGTTATGGCCTTGGGAGTGTCTGCAGTGAGCAGCCAAGAGGCCGTTAGCAGGTGCAAAAGACTGGGGCAGGTGCAATGAGGGGTATTTGTGGCTGCAAAACGCTGGCAGGTGCAAGGAGAGGCTGCTCTCGGATCCATTTCTCTCCTGCTCTCTCTGCTGAAGGATGGGGAGGCTTATTCTCATTCTCGGCACGCTATGTAATTTGTTTTCCATTTAAAGGCTGTTTAATTATGAGAGGCTTTTATTTTTTAATTTTTATTTCCAGACATTAGTTGTTTTGATCTCACACTCTCTCACAAGTTAGAATTAACTTCCTCACTGGCAGCCTTGGGATTTCCAGGACTGCATGGCACAAGGGAAAGTTTCTGTGCTTAATTTGCAGGGCGGGTTTTGTTTCATGAGCCGGCAGCGATGGGGTCTCCCCACGACTGCTCCTGCCATGGGGCTGAGCCTCGGTGGAGGATCCTGGCACTTCGGGATGGGCAGGTTTGCCTTAAAACTTGTTTTTCTGTGGGCAGAGACGGAAGCAGCCAAGGATGTGCAGGAGGGGATCCCTGGACCTGGCCGATGGGGCACCGGGCACAGCTGCCGTCGCCGACGGAGGCAGTGGGAGCTGCGGGAACCTGCTGTGTCTGCCAATAATCCATCACCTCCCTCCAGCCTCCTCTTGCATGAGGATTCCTGGTTCACACAGACCAATTTCATTATCCCAGGGGGAAAAATCAGCATCTTGTTACAGATAAATGACATTAAATGAAATGGCCATTAATTTACAGCTTTGCCACGCAGTGGCACTCAGCCCAGCTCCCGTTAAGGGCTCGTTATTATCGCACCCCTCGCAGGGCTGTGGCAGCGGCGCACGTGGTAGGAAGGGGGCTCTGGGCAGCAGGTTGTGCAGCCAGGGCAGCTCTGGCAACTCCAGCAGCTCCAGTGGCTCTGGCAGCTCCCATGTCCGGCAGCAGGCCCGTCGTCGAAGGTGTTTGCAGGGACACGACTTTGTGCCGTGGGCAGAGCTGTGTCCAGCAATGGGCTTGGGACTCGTCAGGACACGACTGGGCACGGCCAACACTGCTGCTCTGCCCCAGATAGGCCTAGTATTTGCTTTGCTAAGCCATTTTTAAGCACGACAAGGAAAGTGCCAGGAGCTTGTCTCCAAAAACGCATTTTACAGTAGTGGAGCAGTATAAACTAGCACCCCGGTGCAGCTCCCAGCATCGCCGTGTTTGCATCCTGCAAACATCCCTGCGCCCTGTGGCACAGCCGCCTAGCTGGAGGAGGCAGCGGGGCTGGCTCAGCCTGCGCCGCGCTCGGTAACTCACCCTGGCTTCCCGCTGCGTGCGGATGGGGCTGCCGCTCCCCAGCCGCACTGTGCTGGGTGGTGAAGGCTAACGGTGGAAAATTCCCAGCTCCGGTGCAGCCCTGGAGGGGTTTCTCCCCCAGACCTCCTCCCACGTAGCCAGCGTGGGGCTGACATGGGAGAAACGTCCTGGAGCTCCTTCCTCCAGCAGTGCCTCCGCGTCCACCCGCTGCTGCCGCCCTGGTCCCGAGGAGCTGACGGAGACAGAGTCGGATGGGAGCTCGACCTGGAGACCCTCCCTGTGCCAGCTGCCCTCATTGAGCCATCCGTCCATGCTGTGTTATCCATCCGTGCTGTGCCACGCATCCATGCTGTGCCACACATCCACGCTGTTAGAGCCACCTGCGCCATGTCCACTGCTCATGCCCTGCCCGCTGCCTGCGCCTCTCGTGTGGAGGAGGTTTCCATTTGTCATCCTTTTACTCCGCCTTTTGCTTCAGTGTCTCGTCTTCTCTTTCTCCCCTACGGGAAGGACAAGAGCAGCTCCCAGAGTGTCTCTTCCAGACCATTTATTATTTATTCCTTTCCTTTTTAACATGTTTCTCCAGCTCCTTATTTGAGAATTCCGCAGCCCCTGGGGCTGTTCACATCCCTCTGCAGCTCTCCTCTATTCCCACACTGTCCTCGGGAGACAGGGAACGCTCTGGGAAAACCAGCTCATGCTCCGTGGCAAGAAGCTTCATTACATCCCAGCTGGGGCTTCCAGTGGCACCATCGTCCACCTGCACATCCAGCACACGGCGCCCACGGAGGTGGCCGGCAGCCCCGTGCCACCGGCTGGGATGCGGGTCTCCGGGCAGGGAAGGATGCAGGGATACTGGGATGCAGGCAGGGAGGCTGCCCGCAGTGCCCCTGCTGCTGGACCAGACCTCAGAGCCACCGGCATTCCAGGCTGGAGCCGGCCCGTCCCGGGGGGAACGTGTGTCTGTATGTGTGTGTGTTTCTGGAGGCTTCTCGAGAAGGATGCGCCCAGAAAACTTACCCTGGAAAAACTCAGAAAATCAGCTTCTCTCCTCCTACAGCACAGGAGTAATTACCACGTTGTAAAGCTTTTAATTTTTTTAGCATTGCGTATAAATACTGCTGCTCGAGAGTTCAGAGGCAGGGATTTTAAATCTAATCCACATTTAACAAGGCTATTAAAGAAAATGTTTAAGCTGCCAGAATTTAACTGATTACAATATTTAATAAATCTTACCCCCAAAAAGATGTCTTTAAAAAGAGAAAAAAAATCAGTGAGAAGCCAAGATCACATGGCTTTTATATGCACACTACTGAGAGTGCTTTAATGGGAAATGGAAACCCAAAAGATGCAATAATCCTGCCAAAAAGGCCCCAATGTATTATAAAAATGTTTAAAGCTCCATTTGAGTTTTTCTAATTAACTTGATAATGACACCAGCATCCTCTCCCTATCAGTCTCCTGGAAGATCAGATGCTTCGTGGCTGCTGGTGCCGTCTTGAGCATGGTGGAAAGTGCTGGGATTCCTCCCTGTGGGAGCTGCTCTGTGATCCAGGTGCCCAGATCTGCAGCATCCCTGTGCTGGAGGGCGACTGGAGAGCCCGTGCGGCGGGAGGGCGCAGACCTGGCACCGCTCCCAGAAAAGCCTCGGGAAAGGCAGCCCGGGGAGCGAGCAGAGGCCCTGCTTGGAGCCGGCGTTTCTCCTTTCTGCGCTCAGGGAAGCAGCCGGAGCGGGGGTGCTGTTCTCTGGGAGACATGTAGGAACTGGGGGAGCCTGGGGTGGAGGCAGTCGGACTGCTTTGTCCTCCACAATTCCATTGCCGTAACCTTGCTCCAAATTCTGCATTGCATTAAAAGAAGCAAATATTTCAGGAAGTTTTAACACCAAATAAGCTTGTCTAAAAAGGAGATTTTTTTACAACTGATTTGTGGCCAACATCCCCCCTCCCTGCGGGTCCCAGGGGACCTGTGTGCCCCTTGGGCTGTCCCGGCCACCGCTCCCGCAGCTGCTGGAGAAAGCCTGGGATCAATGCAGGCAGGTGTCCAGCCACGTTACCGGCTCGTGCACTTGTTAGGCAGCAGGGCTGCCTTCCCGGTTCGGGCTCCGAATGGATTTTTATGGCTTAACTCTCTGTAAGTGAAGTGCTTGCAAATTGTAAAATCCTATTGCTTAACATGTAGCATTAAGTATTGAACTAGCAGAAGAATCAATTACTGGTTCGGTCACTGATTAGCTTGACTTTCTATGGAACTCGGCATCAAGGCTCATTACGATTCTGCGCTTGAATCCAGGATTTGCCACACGGGCGGAGGGCTGTGGCCGTGGCAGCTCTGCCCCTGTCCGCTCCTGCGGGACGGCGACGCCGGTTCCCAGCGCTGCTGCACCTGCGGTGAGGTCCGGTGTCCTGCAGCCCACAGGACACCCACATTTCCCCTCATCTAATTCAAAAAATATACCCATGAATATACCCATGAAAACAATGATTTATCCATACAAGGGCAGTTCCCTAGATATTTAAGCAAAGATGGATAGCTCCTGACTAAATCCGATCTTTGCATAGAATGTAAGACCCTGCAGCGTTCCTGCTGCAGATTTCCTGGGACTGCAAAACTGCAGCAGTTTCTCACATTTTCATATGCAAATGCCACTAAATGGAATGGTGTTTTCTGCCTGGCGTTGAGCTCAGGGCTGCGCCTCCAGCCGGCGCTGGCTCTGCCCTGCTCCACCTCCTGTTTGCAGGAGGCCTCAGTGCAGCTCCTTCATCCAGGTTTGACTTTCATATCATGGCTTTGCAGTGCACTTAAATCTGTGTGATGCTTAAAATTCAGCTCTGTTTGTCGGAATTCAATTACCCCTGAAGATTACACAAAGATTATCAAAGTTGTAAACAGCAGAATATGCTCAGAGATCAATGAAGCACGACAAAGACCATATTTAACAGGAGAAATAAAAGTAGGAGCGTGCTGGCAAACTCTGGCAGTGCAGCGTGATGTCGCACCAGCGTGCCGGAGCTCGGGAGGTAATTGGATCCGTGTTACAGCACAATATATCCTAGTGCGATCTCTCGCCACGGAGCAGGGGCAGCCCCAGCGCCGGAGCGACCGAGTGTCGCGGCAGAGGCCTCGGGGGTCCCGGCTGCTGCCCTCATGTGCAGCTGGGCCTGTCCTTGCCCCACGGCAAAGCCTGCCCCACGGCAAAGCCTGCCCCACAGCAAAGCCTGCCCCGTAGCAGTGTCCTGTCCCACAGCAAAGATCTGTCCCACAGCAAAGCCCTGCCGCAGAGCAGTGCCGTGTCCCAAAGCAATGTCCTGCCCCACAGCAATGTCCTGCTCGGAGCAATGCCCTGTGCCATGGCAAAATCTGCCCCACAGCAATTCCCTACTCCACAGCAATGCCCGGCTTGGAGCAATGTCCTGCCCCACAGCAATGCCTGCCCCATGGCAGTGTCCTGCTGGCAGGGGCTGGTGGTTGCTGGAGGCTCCAGAAGACCAGTCCCTGCATCCCCCATCCCCACAGCCCCTGTCCCCATGTCCCTCGTCCCCATCCTCGTGTTGTTGGGTCCCCAGCTCCCCTGTCCCGGTGTCTCCATGTCCCTGTGCCTGCTCTCTGTCCTCCTCTATGCCGCAGCTGGAGCCTGCGCAGTCCCCGTCCCCTTCCTGCCTTCCGTCCTCCTTTTCTTTTTTTCTTTTCCTATTTACTTCTGCTTTAATCTGCATATTATCATCAGTGCAAAGACCTCTGAAATAACATCTGATAAATGATGCCTATTAAAAAAAAACTCTGCACTGTCCTCTTTCGCCGCCTTCCAATTTGGACTAGCACTATAACTATGCATCAATAGACAAGCAATATTATGTTAAGAACATGATAAAATACCAGCAGCTTCATAATGGCAGCAGCCAAATGGTAATTTCTGCTTCAGAAATTGGTCATTTATTTTGCTGGTCTGTTCTTACGTTCAAATTAGATGAAGTTTAATATACTGTAAAATTGAATGTATTCTATCCTTTTCAACAAATATGGCATGTATGAAATGATTTATGGATCTTACAAACCTTAAAATGTTAAATAATCTCCTTTTTCCTGCGCCTTAAGTCAGTGCTGCCAAGTAGCTTAAGTACAGAGAGGCAAAACTTTATTAGCTCCCACCCTGCTCATCACTTTGTTTTGCAGCATTTAAAGAGGCAGGAGCAGTATTTAACATATTAGAGTGAGTTTTAGAAGCAGCCGTATTAATTGGTACATTAATTTTGCCCTATTAGCTGTAATTGGTAGGAAAGTGATCCTTCCTCGGTGAATGTCGTAATTTGTGTTTTAAATTTTTAGTAAACCCGAGATGGCGCCGCAGATGCCGACAGGAGGGTGCAGGGGCCGCAGTGCTGTGTCTGTGCCATGGTGGTGCTGTATCTGTGCCGTGTCCGTGCCGTGGTGCCATGTCCATGTCGTGTCCATGCCGTGGTTCTGTGTCCATGCCATGGTGCTGTGTCCATCTAATGTCCATGCTGTGGTGGTGCTGTGTCTGTGCCATGGTGCCTTGTCCATGCCACAAGGATGCCGTGTCCATGCTGTGGTTCTGTGTCCATGCCATGGTGCTGTGTCCATCTAATGTCCATGCCGTGGTGGTGCTGTGTCTGTGCCATGGTGCCTTGTCCATGCCATGTCCATGCCACAAGGATGCCGTGTCCATGCTGTGGTTCTGGGTCCATGCCATGGTGCCGTGTCCGGTGCTGGGCTCCGTGTTTTGGCCCCGCATCCTCCTACCACCCATGTCCTTGCAGAGCTCTTGGCTGGACATGTGCACAGCGCCGGCCGCGAGAGCAGAGCCCACCCGGCCCCACTCCGATGCAGCGCAGGGGGATGGGGTTTTTCAGCAGTGCCATAGGCTGCAGCCACGAGCAGGGCTGTGAACACGGCTATGGATACAGCCATGGGTATGGCTGTATGGATACGGCCGTGGGCACGACCGTGGACACAAACACAGCTACAAGCACCACCATGGCCCACATAGAGCTCCCTCGGAGCACATCCATCACCACTGCGGCACCAGGGTCTCCCCATGGTCAGAGGCTTCTGGGAGAACCTGGGAGAGGAGATGGTAGCCAGAACAGCAGGGGGTCCTCGGGGAGGCGCTGCCGGACCCCCCGCTCCTGGGATCGCTGCCTCCCTCGGGAGCATCACTCGGAGCAGGGGCCGACGCGTGTCCCTGCACCGTCGCGGGTGCTGACAGCCCTGCACACGCAGCCCGTCCCTGCCTCTGCCAAGCAACGTTTCCTGTGGAAGGAACTGGATTTCTGATGGGAAGAAACAATTCTGCCCAAGACCGAGAGCTGTTTAGAATAAACGCCAGACACAGTGATGGAGATGTTGCACGGAGACTTAATGCTGGTCACATCCCCCTTCTCTCCAGTAAGTCAAGGATGTGTCTTTGCTATTGTGTTTGGTGACTCATCCTTCAAACAATCATCTCAGAGGGAGTTTTGTGCCAAGATGAGGAAATGGCAGAATCCCAGGAGTGCTCCGATGTCTTTCTCCGTGCAAACCCAGTGTGGAGGCAGCGCAGCTCCATGTGGCCGGCTTGGGTGACAGGTAAGGACATGGGCTTGGATATGGTCATGGGCACTTGTAGGGCTGGATGGAGAGCAGAGACAGGAATTCAGGGTGTGTGCACCCAGAAATGTGTGCACTGCAGCGTCGTGATGCATCCACCTGCAGCGGGACCGGAGCTGCAACTGCTGTGAGCATCTGAGCAGCACCTGGAGGAGATTTCCCGCATCCTAGGAGCAAAATATGCAGATGAGCTGAGTAAACGAAGCTCCATGTGCTAATTAATTCAGCAGACTCACTGTTCCATAACATAGAGCCTGCACAAGGAGGATGTGCTGGGATTAGCTTCCTGGGCAAAACATTTCCCTGCTGCTTAACAGAGAGCTGCACAAACTAGTTAAGGGCTGTGCTTGTGCGCCCGGAGCAGGGAGCAGGGAGCAGCGAGATCCCTGGGGCACGGGCAGGTGTCCCGGTGGCCGTGGCGCTGAGAACTGCCCGAACTCGCTGCTTCAAGCGGGAGGGCAGCGCTGGAGGGGGCGCCGCTCATGTTGGTCCTGCCCTTCAGCCATGGCCACCTCTCGCACGAGTCACCCCCACAAATTGCCTCCGTTTGGGACCAAACCCGCCACTTACCCCAGGGCCAGGAGACATTCGTCAAGTGCCTCCTGCCCTGGACGGAACCCTCATCCCGTGGGATGATCCCAGGGTCATCCCGCAGCCCCACTGTCTGTGTCCGCGTCCTGCCCCACATCTCCCTCCATCCCGGTGCAGTGCCTGGTTATAGCAGCAGTTCCTGCCTGCAGGGGATGGCTCTGCAGAACCCACAGGATGAGCATCCCCATGGGAGCTGCACGGACAAGTGCTCGTGTGCGGGGCTGCCTGGCCTCGTGCTGCTCCCGGAAACTCCCAGAATATCCCCGCTAGCGCTGGAAAGCAGTAATGAAGTGTGAAGTGCTCCTCCAGTTATTTACTCTGAATTCAGGTATCTTACCTAGAGCCAGAAGAATTTCTTAAAAGGCAGCAAGACTTTTCCAATCAGGTATTTTTCTAGTGAATGACTCATGGGGGATCATTTCTGAAAGCAGGAAAAAGGGAGGGGTTGGGGAGAGAAGCAGAGAGTGTCCCAAAAGCCAGGGAAGAGCGAGAGCATCGGTTTGCTTGGATGCTCTGGCTGCTGCACCTGTAGCACGGAGTGATGCATTCCTGCTGGAAAAGGGAGTTTATTCATGCTGACAATGTGACAGCAGGCTTGGGTGCAGCCTCAGCATCCTGTTAATCCCTGTGGTGCCTCTCCTGAGGCCTTGGGATTAGGGAAAAACTCTCTTGGCTCCCTGGAAGCTGGTGGCTGGAGCTCCTGTCTGCTGCTCTGGCTTCCCTGGCTGACGGTGGGTGCTGGAGCATCCGTGCTGCCCACGGGATGGGGAGGAGCAGCAACTGCAGTGCTCCTAATCCCCGTGTTATCCCTAGCCAAAGGGCTCTGCTTGGAACCTGGCATCAGCCTGCACAGAACATGTTGCTTCTTTGCGGTCCCTCGTCAATCTGCCTTGCAAGACATCCTGGAGGATGTGACCTTGGAAGGCACGCGGGATATCGACCCTGCATAATAATAGCAGCTTGGCATCAGTGGCAGCCTGTTGGACTCAGGGCAGTTAATAAATAATGAGGATGTCAAAGATAACAGCAGGAAAGTGGGAGCAGGGAACGACTTTGCAGCCAGCTTCCCGACAGCCTCCTGGCAACGTGCAATTAGAAGCCAGAGCTTTTAGAAGTCCATAGGAGCAGGGTGCTGGTCCCACGACGGACCCAGTGCTGCCCAGGGATGGGAGACTGGTGGGTCTGGAGATGCCCTGCAGCAGTGGGGAGATGGTGAAACGGGGGCTGCGAGTCTGCCGGCAGCACCTTGCACCAAGGAGGAGGCTGCACGGGTCCAGGGCTGCACCGGGACCAGGGCTGCACTGGGGAGGAGGCTGCATGGGAGCCAGGGCTTGCAGCAGGACAAGGATGCACTAGGACAAGGGCAGCACCAGGACTAGGGCAGCTTCAGGCTGGGTCCCCCTGTGCCGCGAGGTCGGATCCACAGCACAAACTGCTCCGGACCTGCCAGCTCAGCTCGTCCCTGCTCGGTCCCTGCAGGAAAACCGGGAGCCTCGAGGCTGGGAATGGTGGGAGCCTCAAGGCCGGCTCCTCTGGGCCAAAATAGGCAGAGATTTGTTTCGAGGGCTGGCTCGCCCTCTAGCATAATTCAAGCATTAGAAATCTGACTGAATCTCAGACGTAACTGATCTTCTGATGACTTTTTAAACATCTGGTGAGAGGGGGCTGCTTTCTGACCAGCAAAATCTACACCAAAACCATCTTGATTTGCACTATAAGTATTCCATCCTTGTTTGGTAAATATACCCAGTGTTAACGGTGCTTAATGGTGCCTGTAATTGGTGTCTAAAGTTATTTAAAAGTAAATTTACTAGAAAATAATTAGCAATTTTATAGTTCACTACTTCCTAATTTTGTTGATAAAAGTTTTTCAGTGATTTTATCAGATGACACAGTAAAGCTGAGCTATGAAATAGCTTTTCGCAAACAGGCAGAGTTTTGTGCAGATGAACTAAAATGAAAACGTTTTCCCCCCAATTTCTCTGCCTGGCAGCCAGCCCTCTCCTGCCCTGGTGCAGTGATTTATCCATCAGAGCCGGCGGCAATTCCCTGGCACAGGTCAGGCTTTGCCTCCTGCGGCCTTGGGACTCTGGACTGAGCCATGAGGGGGAATGTCCCCATCCCCATCCTTGTCCCCAGTACCATCTCTATCCCCATTCCCATCCCTTTTTCCAGCCTTGTCCCTGTTCCCATCCTCATTTCCATTCTATCCCCACCCTCAGCTCTATCCCCACTCCTGCCCCTTCTCATATTCCCGTTGTCACCCCCATCCCAATCCCTGTCCCCATCCCATCCCACATGCGGAGGCTGCAGACTCGCTGCATTGCAGGTCCCTCCGGCCGCTCTGCCGGAGCGCCGCTCCAAGGGGCCATTCCAAGGGGCCATTCCCGAAGGGCTGCTCTGGCCGGAGGAGCCACTGCATGGGAATGTCGGGAGGAGCCGGCGGCAGCTGCTCCCACAGCCCTGGGCAGGGACAGGGCAGTGCGGACGGGGCCGTCAGGGATCCGCTGCTCCAGCCGGCTCCGCGCCACGCGCACCAGCTCCCCGGAGCAATGAATCACCCAGGCTGCGTGTAAAATTAAATATAATTTATGCTTTGCTAATTGAAATCAAATACAAAATTCAATTTCCTGTGTATTGTAACGCTGACATTTGAATAGTTAAAAAAAGCGCCATTATCCCGAGTGCCTGCATTCTTCCCCGCGCTCTTCTCCCCGCCGCATCCCGTGGGAAGGGGCTGGCTCCCATCCGGCAGAACCTCTGCCCACACAGGAGGTGCCGGCACCGCCTTGGTTGCCCTGGACATCCCGGAGGTGCCCAGAGAACAGGCCCTGGAGCGGCATCATCCCATGGGCTCTGGTGCGGCACTGCAGCGGGATGCAGGAGGACGGATCCACGGCGCCCTGGCCCACCGGATCCATCGCCCCGGCTTCACTCGGGAGAGGAGAGGCCGCTGCAGCCACCCAGGGAGCTACTTGGATCACACACTGCAGTGCTCACGTAGCTCCCGGGCTTGTGGCGCTCGCAGAGCTGCTTCCCAGCAGGAGCAACGCTGCTCCATGGGACCTGGGGACCCTGCTTGGTCACGGCATCCATGTTCCATGGACTGCTGCAGCAGTGGGGATTTCTTGCCACCATAATGGAACGGACTAGCAGCTCCCTACGGGAATCCCGTACTGTCCCACAGGAGCCCTGGCTCCACGCTCAGGGCTCTCCTCTCCATAACGGATGCGGACAAGCGCCGCCCACTCCGCACTGACCGGCAGCAGCTCTCAGCACTGCCGGTGCCGGCCTTGGGACTCCTTGTGCAGATCCCACCAGGAGCCACAAACGTGGCTGCTTGGTCACATCATGGCTTGCGCAGAGTAGGACCCACACGGAGTAAGTGGCCCATCCTGGTGCTGCTTCCAACACCCACCACGAGCAACAGCATCCCGGCATGCCGACACCAGCACAAACCCAGGCACATCCCTGTCCTGGGCCAGACCCTGCACAGGGAGCACCCGGGGTCATTTGGGGACAAGGATTTCCAGAGGAGCAGGGAGGCTCCGGTTCTCGTCTCACTGCACATCCCAATACCTGGGGACCTGCTCTCCCCCTGGCTGGTGACCCTCAGTGCGAGCACCGCCAGGGCCCCGCTTTGCTGTGGCACTTGGTAAACGCTAGTTTTAGTGCAACAAATGGAATGTCTGGTGCAAATGAAGTGTCTGTACATGGTGCTTTGCAGCGTAACTGGCTTTATTCCTTGCGCGCATGGATGCACAGTGCGCACGGGATGCGCCTGAGGCTGCTGCGCAGCAGGACTGGAAGCCGGGCCGGGGGTTCTCATCTGCTGGCTCCTGTGGCTGCGCTGGGGTCCCGGGCCCCGTCGCGCAGCTGGGGCAGCCGCACAGGCCAGTCCCACCGGCCGCCCGGGAAGGTCCCTGCGGAGCCTCCCGTGGCGCCTCCCTCGGGCGCCTCCTCCCGCCCGTTCCCGTTCCCATTCCCTGATCAGTGGCCACCGCAGAGCCCGGCCCGACACCAGACCCAGAGCTGGACACGCCGCCCAGCTCCACGGCCCGCCCGCGTCCCGGTCCCGCATGAGGAGCCCGCGGCCCCGGCTCCTCCGCGCCCCCGACAGTGGCTCCCGGAGCAGCGGGAAGAGCCTTCTCTGCTGCCACAGCTCTACTGGTCGCCCTCCTCCTGCTCCCACTGGAAATCCTGGCCGGTCATTTGGTAGAACATGACGTTGAAGGGTTTGTAAAACTTCCGCAGTCTGTGGATGACATCGGGGTCTATTTTGGGGTGAGTTCGGCCCTTGGACTTGCCCAGGCACCGGGGCGCACTGCTGTCCTCCGGCTTCTTTAGGCAGGGGAACCCCTTGGTCTTATTAAAATAAAAGTGCTTCTCTGTCACAATCCTCTTGAGGCCCAGGAAATCCTGCACCTTGGCCATCTCCCCAGCTGGGTCCGTGATGAGCCTCTCACCACTGACAAACAGGATCTGGGAGAGGGGGAAGTACTGGAGCCAGTTCTCCAGGTGCAGGGCATAGATCCCAATGCGGATGGCGCTCCAGGAGGCGTCGATGAGCCCCAGGGTCCGGTTCTTGAAGGCGAGCACCTCGAAGGTGGGGATCTCCGGCTTCTTGGAGAGTGTCTGCGTGTAGTCGGAGATGGCCCTGGTCACCGGGTTGCGCACCACCACGATGAGCTTGGTGTCCTTGGCCATGGAATGGATGCGCTTGGGGGCCTCGTTGGTCACGAAGTAGCTGGGCGTCTTCTCCATGGTGATCTGCCCCTCCAGGGTCTTGGGCATGACGCTCCTGCGGGGAGAGCAGAGGTTAGCGGGGCCGTGGCCGGCAGCGGGAGCTCGCGGCGCCGTTGGCTCCACGCGACCGCGGCGCCTTCCGCTGCTCAATTAAGTCTATTCACTCCAGAGCCTTGTAGCAGAGTGCTGCAGTTAGGATTACACAAGACCTTTTTGTTATGATGACATGCTTTTAAATGTCTCGGCTAATAAAACTTAATACAGAATAAGATCCCTTGCTTCTAGTACAATAATTAAATTTATTTACTATCTTGTGTGCGAGAAAGAATGACTTTTCTTTTATCTCTAATTCACATGCTCTGTCAATAATTAATTGCTGCTGGGTTTCGAGCTTCCTGTGCAAGCACTTTTATTAGCCAAAAGGAATTTGCCTCCTGGATAAATTAGCGTGTAGCAAGACTTTCCTGGATAGCGTATTACCATATTGTAAAATGAAACTACAGCCAAGATAGCGTTTATATCTACGCAAATGGAGAGGTAAGTGCTTTTCCCAGCTGCCCCCAGCTGAAGGTGATGGCAGCAGCCTGGCGGGTGCACGGTGACGTCCCTGCCAGCGCTGGCGTCACCGGCGCGTGCGGTGCCGGCAGCTCTGGCACCCCGGGATGCCGCCCTTGCTTCCTCCTTCTGCAGGGAGCTGCCCCAGGGCTCGTGTCCTCGCGGGACGGGGTCCTCCCCTTCCCTGCCGTGCACTACGGAGCCAGGCCTGGGCCGCGCACGTGCCCGAGCTCCACGGGAGGTGAAAACGAGCAGGAATGTTGGGGAATGCTGCTGCTGCCGCAGCACCGGCAGCTGCGATGCTCCCTGGGGAGCGGGATCCTCCCGAGCCCTGGGGCGCAGGAGTCACCGGACACTCTGCTCCGCGCTGCTCTGCACAGGGAAGGCTCCCGGCTCCGCATGCCCCGCGATGCCGCCCGTCCCTCCGTCTGTCGCGCTGCTCCGGACGAGGGCAGTTCCGAGCCCCGGCCGGATGAACCTGCTGCACTAATTGCTCTTCACTGCTGCCTTCAGACAAGCTCTTTATTTTCAAAACCTACATTTTATAAATTCGCGAATTTGCACGTTGCCAACAGCGCCCTGTGGTTTATTTAAATCCAGATTATCTTGTTTATTCCTTCAGTCACAGCTGTCACTTATCTCTGTGTAGGCAGCTTGCTGGCCACGCTGCAGCTCTCCTGCAGTCCTGCTCGCAGCTCCGCCGGGAGCCGCATCCTCACGTTCCCGCCAGGAGCCGCCGGGAGCCGGAGCGGCGGAGGGGCCGGAGCAGCCGCGGCCCGGCCAGCGCAGGGAGCTGCTCGGGTCCCCAGGAGCGAGGAGCCGCCCCGTTATTAGCGCGTCCCGCTGTAATTGCTGGAGCTGTCAGCTGTGACCGCCTAATCCAGCAGCGGGCGGCGTCCGCGGGGAGAACCGCGCTGCAGCTGGAGGCTGCAATGTGCATTAAAAGCAGAACCTATTTGCTGTAAGCCCCCAAGTCAAATCTCTTGTTGAATTTGTTCAAACATAAATTTACAGCTGAATTTACATAGGTTTAATGTTTTATAATCTTTTTGGTCTGTGAATCTATATTCAAGACTGAGTGCATTAGCTTAGAAATATTGTGCTTAACGCTGAAAATAATTTTAATCTCTCCAAAGTCCAATCCTTTGCACATCACTAAACCTCAGCATCCAATCCCTTCTAATAAGGGACACGAGGTGCATCTGCCACTGCCTAATACATTGACACTGTTCTCATTCAAATGATGTGTGCGTGTGCTTCAAAAATCATTAAACAAATTGCAAATAACTTCAGAAAAGGCCTTGGTTACTCCTGGGTTTCCATTTGAAAGAAATGGAAAGAGACCGAGGCCCACAGCTCGGCTTGCGTGCTCCCCTCTCCTGCAGCGTGCCCTGCACTCCTGCTGCACGTTCCCCTCTCCTGCTGCACGCTGCTCTTTCCTGCTGCACGCTCCTGTCTCCTGTCGCACCCTTCCCTGCTGCTCCCCGGTCCTGCTCCGTGCTCTCCTCTTGCTGCAGGCTCCTCTCCTCCCGCACATTCCCCTTTCCTGCTGCGTGCTCTGCTGCGTGCTCTGCTCTCCTGCTGCACGCTCCCCTTGCCTATTGCACCCTTCCCTCCCCTGCACACTCCCCTTCCCTGCTGCTCCCTTGAGCGCTCCCTTGTCCTGCAGCGCACTCCCCGGTACAGTCCCCTTGCCTGCCATGTGATTCCCGGTGCACTTCCCTCTCCTGTTGTGCACTTCCCTGCACGCTCCCCTTCCCTGCTGTGCACTCCCCTCCTCTGCTACCCACTCTCCCCTTGCTGCAGGCTCCTCTCTTAGTGCACGCTCCCTTCTCCTGCTGCGTGCTTTGCTGCGTGCTCCACTCTCCTGCTGCACACTCACTCTCCTGCTGTGCATTCCACTGCATGCTCCCCTCTCCTGCAGTGCACCCCCGTGCGCTCCTCTCTCCTGCTGTGTGCTCCACTGCACACTGCCCATTCATGTTGCATGCTCCTCTTGCAGCACGCTCCCCTTCATGCTCTGTTCTGCAGCACGCTCCCCTGCATGCTCCCGTCTCTTGCAGACAGCTCGCTTATACACTGCCCTCGCAGCACACTACCCTGCATGCTGTGCCCTGCAGCGCGCTCGCACGCACATTGTGCCCTGCAGCACACTCCCCTGCATGCTCCCCTGTCTTGTAGCGTGCTCCCTGCGTGTTCCCCTCTCCCGCAGTGAGCTCACTTGCACGCTCCCCTCTCCTGCAGCACACTCCCTGCACACTGCATCCTGCAGCGCGCTCCCCGTGCTCCCTCCGCCCAGGCCAGAGCCCTCCCTTCCCTCAGCCATGTCAGACGAGGATGGAGACCGGTCTCCTGTTGCCATGACAACGAAGGTGCTAACACCGTGTTGACTAACGGCAAGCCGATATGATCAGAGCGCAGCGCGGAGCTGCTATGGCAACCGGAATGCCAAGCGGGAATCGTGGCAATAGCCAAGTTCCCAAGGAGAAAAGTCCGTGCTCGGGGGCTCACTCCGTGGGACTCCCACCATGGGGCTCAGCCCTCGCTGTGGGGCTCAGCCCTCGCTATGGGGCTCCCACCGTGGGGCTCGCGGCTGGGGCAGGAGGCTGCCAGCGGCGCTCCAGCCCTTCCCAGCAGCAGGGCACGATGCTGCGGAGCACGGCCCGCTCCTGACAGGAATCTCCACCCGGCACGGGAGGATCCTGCGTGTGTTGGCCGGACAGGGAGCTACTCCGGTTTAGGGTGAAGCTCTGCGGGAGGCGCCGCTCCTCCCACCAGGATGCACCGGAGCCGGGGGCAGCCAGCTGAGCCGCAGGCAGAAATATAAATGCACCCATTCCCAGGGCCATCTGGCTGCGGCCCGGCAGGCGGGAGCGACGCTATCATCACGGCCAGGCTGCTAAGCGGATCCATTAAAGTCTTTTAGCGGCAACAGCTACGGAGCCGCCGTTAATCCCGCACCGCGCGCAGGGGTCCCAGGCCTGGAGCCGCTCCGAGGGGACGGCGACCCTCCGTTGAGCTTGGCCTCGCTGCCGGCCCCAACGCGCTGCTGCCCCAACGCGCTGCCGGCCGGTCCTTGGGCCGGGGCAGGGACAGGACGGGACGGGACGGGCGCCTCTCCTGCTGCCTCCAGCCGAGGAGGCAGCGGCCGAACGCGCCGCATCCGTCCATGCCATCCAGCCCGGATGCTGAGCCGGGAGAAGAGCTATTTACTGCGCGCCTGTGCTGATTATTTTGGGGATCAAACTCATTTATTATGCATGCAAAAATGATAATACTCTGGCATCTGAAATTCTTTTAGGCATACAATATCGTTGTTATTCAAAATGTTTTTTTTCTCCGTAATTGAACAGTTTACCTTATTATTACTTTATGTTAATGGCCCAGCATTTCCATTTTTCTATAGGATGCTTAATTGTAAGCGAGGTGCAATCAGAGCCGGTGACGCTGTCTGCAGTTGCCGGCATGGCAAGAGCATCCGGCATTGAGGAAACAGAGCCCGGAGCGGCACCTCTGGAGCCCTGGGAGCTGCCCCGACCGGGATGCGGCATCACACTCCACGCACAGTGACACCTGGGGCATTAATGCAGACAGAGTGCTATTTATATCGGTTTGTACATTTAATCAGGTTTTTTGCAGTTTTCATCGGGATGAGAACTATATCCCTGTCCGAGGCATTTGGTTCAAATCAGCTGAGACAGAGAGTAATCAAGATTTATGATTCCCGTCCTGCTGCGGATCACGCGGTCGGTGCAAGCGGCGCTGAATGACGGCCCCGCTTTCCGTGGGGAAGGGATGACACTGCTGTGCAGGAAGCCCATCCGAGCAGAGCGCCGCGCGGAGCTGCGCTGGGAGCCCAGGCCCATCCCGCGCCATTCCCAGCCCACGCGGGGCAGGCGCCGGCAGTGGGAGGAAGCTGATGTGGGAGGAAGCTGCTGCTGTTGGCATCGACCCCATCGTCCCTGCAGGCGCCGGCAAACGCGGCGCTCTCCAGCGCGCTCCAGCCCCGGTCCCGTTCGCGGTGCCGCCGCTTGTGCCAGGATGTGTGCAGGGTTCAAGGAGGTGGGAAAACAGGCAGGTTCCTGTGCAGTCAATAGAGCAAACAGCTCCCGGGCTGCACAAACAGCGTCACCGGGGTGGAGGAGCCCTGGGCAGCACCGCGCGTGCCGATTAGTGTAAATGCTAAACACAAACCAATTAACACTCTCTAAGACTGCTTATCTCGTGCCACTTAGTGCTAAAATAAAGCCTAACACTAAATACACATATTGATTTAGCCATTAAAACTAGCATCACTCAAAATAGCTCATTTTATTATTGAGAAAAAATAGAGTCACCTTAGTCATCAGAACCAGGTGTACGTAGAGCAGTGACCCAATTGCCAAATTTGGACCTGGAGACAAGAGCAGCAGTGCTCGGGATGCTCCAGCGGGGCGGGAGAGCAGCGTGTGGTAGCGCTCGGATGCTCCGGTGCATCAGGAGAGGAGCATGCGGTGACGCTCGGATGCTCCAGTGTGCGTCGGGGATGGGGATGCAGGAGCGAGGGCAGCACCAGGCGCAGGGGCAGCATCGTGTCCTGCCCCGGGCCGATCGCACACCGTTAATAGGACATGAGGCCGCAGCAGTCACTGCACGATGGGACAGCAGTGCTCATCAGCCAAAAATGTCTCTGTTAAGCTGTTGGGAGGCAAGGATTAAAAATACATCTCCCAGAATTTAATATTCTGCCAGTCAGCTCCTTTTTGTAGGTGGAATCTATTAAAAAAAATTAACTTCCAGCTAAAATGCTGAAGTATTTTTTACATTTAGCAGCTTGCTTCAAGCCAGAAACGTGCAATAACTGCCCAGGAGATGCAATCGACTGCCTGCACCCCAGGCTGGCCCGTGGCAAGGGTGGCCACAGATGGAGCCACCCGGATGTGTCTGCTCCGGCCTCACATTCCCAGCAAAACTGGGACATTCCCGACGCAGCCCAACCAGAGGACAACGCAGAGCAGAGCCAGTCACCAGGCTGGCGAGCGCCAGGGCAGGAGGGGCGCGTGAGGAAGTTTCATCTCACCCAAGTCTCCCCCTAGAGATACTCAGCTTGCTGAGAGACAGAGAAGGAACGGCTTGGCAATGCATTCCTCTCAATAAAAATTAATGCTTTAACAAGAAGCCAAACAGCTACAGCTAATGTACTTCTGAATGAGATCTAAATTTTATTCATAAGCATCAGTGTCAGGACTAAAATAACATTTTTATGGACACTATGAGCATAAACAGCTCTGCTGATTCAAAAACAGAAACTGCACTTCTGAATGAATCAACCCATTCATTTGGAACAAAAGCATCATTTTAAATACATGCCTCAAATACAAGTGGAAGCCGGAGACAACATTCTCCTTGTGAGCCGCTTCCAGGGAGCGCAGCGGGAAGGGAAGGGCGAAGAGGTGCCCGGGACTGGGTGGGAGTCCCGGGATGCCTCGGGCGGAGAGGCCGCTTGGGACTCACTCTGGACATGGAATTAGGAGCAAGTCACCCCAGGACTGGCCGTGCTCCGAGCGGTGCCGCTCTCCAACAGGGAATTTCTAGAAGCTTCGTTTGGATTTGGTGCCGACACTGATAATGCCCTGATAGCCATTTCTACACCAACAAAGCAGTTACAAATGCTTCAAAGGCACAAGTTAAAAATAGTCACAGCTCTGGAAAATGTGGAGAGACTTAGAGCAACTAACTGATAAAAGATTGGTAGCAAAATCCATCTCGGAGAGCGCGCGCCTTATTATCGTCAGCGAAGCCAGCGGGTGTCAGAGGACACTCCGGCATCAGGAAACATTTCAGACACGCGGGACAGGGCCAGAAAATCACGAGACTCTGGAGCCAGGGCCTTTTGTGTCTGGCATCCCCGAACACCGAGGGGTGCAAGTTTGCAGGGACAAGACGGGAGTGCGGATGGACGGGCATTGCCTTGGCACGGGACAGGGCACCATGTGCCAAGGGCTCAGGAACGAGCTCCCAGTGCCTCCCAGCAGCTCCCAGTGCCTCCCAGGAGCTCCCAGTGCCTCCCAACAGCTCCCAGAGCCTCCCAGCAGCTCCCAGTGCCTCCCAGGAGATCCCAGCACCTCCCAACAGCTCCCAGTGCCTCCCAGCAGAGCAGCAGGCACATCCCAGGGTTCCGATGATCCAGGGCAGCTCTGTTGCTCACAGAGCTGCTCTGAGCTGCTGCCGTTCGGCTTCCTGCAACGGGGCAATATATCTGCAGCCACAAATGAAAGATCAATATTTATTTAACACACACACTACCCTTTGGAGGCCCTTAATTGTAAATTAATCATCATTAACTGACAGTAATTGAAGGGGCTGAAGGCTCCAATCCTGGTTTTCCCCGGCAGCGGTGACCTGGAGCGGCCGCAGGAGGGGAGCAGGGACGAGAGCAGCCAGCGAGCGCCCCTCGTCAGCAGGGAATGGGATGGACACGGGGACAGGAGCCACCAGGGCTGCAGGGAACGGGGATGGGGACAGGAGCCATGGCAGATGCGGAAACAGGGATGGGGATGGGACAGAAGCCATGGGAAGCAGGGATGCTCCCGCTCCCGTGCATGGCTTGGCGAGGCCGTCCGAGGGTGCCGCAGACTGGAGCAGCCCTCTGGCTGCCAAGGCACATTCCCACTGTGCAGGTTCCCGGGAAAAGACCCTGTTCTCCGGCAAGGCCCTCCCTGAGCAGCTGCACCAGAGCTGGGCAAGTCCTGGTGCCAGGTGGGGGCTCAGGCGATCCCTGCCTTCCCAAAAGCCGCATCTCTCCTAGTGCAGAGGAGCTGTCGGGAGGAACCGGGCTGCAAGGACAGCAGAGCACCAAGTGCTCGGGGTTGGATGCGGGGGGTAGGATGCGGGGAGTGGGATACAGGGGGTAGGATGCAGGGTTGGGATGAGGGGAGCAGGATGCAGGGTTGGGATGCAGGGGGCAGGATGAGGGGATCGGGATGCAGGGTCGGGATGCAGGGGGCAGGATGCAGGGTCTGGATTCAGG
>JAVCKT010031338.1:0-11085 GCA_032273925.1 Rhynchotus rufescens | reverse complement strand
ATCCTGGATCTAGTGGGATTATCATAAAAATCCTAGTTTTTATGAAAAGGGAGAAACCAAGAATTAAAACTCTGTTTATAAAAATCCTAGACAACCTCCCATTTTTGAATTCAGTTCCATTTCCTGATATTTTAAAAGCAGCAAATAAAAAGAAGAGCAAAAGAATCACAAATAGTTGATGATAAAAATTTTTCTTGCTTTTCCTTAAAATATAAAAGGACTCCCCAGGTAATCCTTTCCTTTCTTTTCTAACAAATACCACAATGGCTTCATGCTTTACGTGGTTGCAAACAGTCTTGCTTTCTTCTTCCTATGAGTATAGAAACTATAATTTTCTTTGATCACATGCCTTAAGACCCAAATTCCTAGTGAGAGTCCCAAAACTTTTTTATATATGTATAGCTACATATACATTTCCTTCTTCAGAAGAAGTTTCATCTCTTGGGAAGGGTGTACGATGAAGAATGTCTAATCTCTCAGTAACAACAGGAAAACCTATATTTATCAATGCTTGTTACTAGTCTTAGTAGGTTCATCTGGCTGAAATTCCATAAACTAATAACTTATGTAGCCTACTTCTCATTCTGATAATGAGTAAGCCACAGGATAGGTAGTTAAATTCTCAGTTAAGCCAAGTTACCCAAATGGCACTTTTTCCTTGAAGCACAAGAATTACAGGAAGATGACTTTTCTCAAAAGTTAATTGATTCCATTTCTACAGTGTAAGTGAATAAATGGCTGATGGGAACTTCTCTCTAACATTTCATTTTCCAAAACAGATCAATGATTTTGCAAGCTTAATCATATCATGTCTAGCATTCACAGAACACTCACCACATTTTCTTGAACTTGGCAGTTTGACACTGAAATACTGATAGATATATCCCCTGGGGAAGAAAGTAAAATATACTTCAAACGGCTGTGCTTTTAGTTCAAACATGCAGTAATAGGAAATGACATTTATATCACATCAATATCTACTGACAATCCTAGAAACTGAACCAATTACGTCATCTTGTTCATCTCCCAGCCAACATAAAATTGCACCAGCCTCAAAATAGATGACTTGAACAATAGACTTTTGCAAGTAAAAGAAGCTTATACATTTCAGTACTTATTTTTTAAATAGCGTAATCTCATAATTCCCATTTAGAAGCTCATTATTACTTTATTTTTTTTTTCTATTTTTGAGCTTTAAACCCCTTACATAAGTAATAGGAGTGCAACGAGGGAGAATGGTACTTTTTAGTATTGATTTACAATGTCACATACAATGTATTTGATGCTAGTTAGCTTTCAGAAAAAGGCCAGTGGTTATTCATACTGATGCATTTATTGTTAAAAAGGCACATTTCAACTGGGTTAAGGACCATTATTAAGACACCTAATGGACAGAAAAATCTTGTACTTGCACTTTAACACAACAGCAAACAGAAAAAAACTTCTATGAAATCAGAGCCCAGGATTTTTCCACAATATTTTCAAACTGAAAACCTGTTGAGGTTAACAAATAATAGCCTCGGTAAAATTGGAAATTATATTTATTGCTAACTGCATCTATACAAGTATGTAATTTTAGGGAGGAAAGAATGGTTCTTCAGAGCACTGCTGTCTAGATCTCCCAACTGAGCTGAATTTTCATTTTCTCAATATGGATTTCAACCCTATCAGCCTTTTACTGTAAAAACAGTTATGCACTGAAAACTATCCACCAATGCACCATTTACTATGAGTAACTTCAGCCCTGAATATGGCTTATTTACTCCTTTTTTTTTCTAGGAACAGGATGTTTTTGGAATGGAATTCCAAAACTGGAATCTACAGTTTGGCAGAGGCTTTTTACCATTGCTGATTCATATGTATATGCTACTTCGTGCATACATGAGAGAAAGCAAGGACAAAGAAATGTATCTTACACTTTGTGTGGAAGTGGTTGCTACAGTTCTGAGTCCCTGCAGGAAGTTTTACTAAAGGTCTCTGGTGAACTTACGCTTCAAACTTCCCACGAAGCAGAGAAGACAGCTGTCATCTGTCGTTCCCCGTCAAGCCTTCTGGGTCAGCTATGCTGAACTCAGCCTTTGAGCTCAGACCAGGGGCAGCAGGAAACTAATTTGATTGAAATGACGGCCAGAATGTGACCGTTTTTTATGTAGAAACTCTGCCTAGAAAAAGCAAAGGGCTGTGCCGATAAATTCTGAGTTGTTGAGCCCAGAGAATTATACTTTCTATTTTATTGTTTGGTTTCCAAAGTCCTTGCTATTTCACTAGCATTTCACACTGCATTAGTATCATCCCATTGTCAAGTGGTATCTCAGGTACACATTGGAGCAGAAGGTCTAATCCAGCTTGTGTAGACATATCCAGATTTGCTTTATGCTGCATAAATTGAGTATAAGTTGCAGAGCAGCCACAGCAGCACATGTCTGATGGTGGTGAACTGCTCCAAGTGTACCTGTTTTCTTATGTGTTTTTTTTTTATTTTTTTGCTCCCTGCTGCTGCATTTACTTTGTTATCAGTACTCGAGCTAGATTTAAATGGGGTTTGTATTTGGTTTACATAACCTGACAACTTTGGTAGATAATTACCCAAATGTATGTAAATGTGAGGCTAAGATATATTCTATCCTTCTGATCTTGGACAATGCACCCGCCTGTTCTGCTGTCCTCCACACTTGAACTCATTGCATTTCAGTAGAGGATAATGTATATGTTGCTCAAACAGCCGAATGTGAGGAAAGGGGCATTTCATCTATGCTGTGGTGACTAAAAGAGTGAACAGCTGCTTGTACAGACAGAAAGAAACATGAAGTGTAGGTATGAAGGGGGGAAAAAAAAATGTATCAATTCCTATCCACAGCTCAGAAAACCTCATGCCTCCACACAAGAAGCTATTGCTCATGTCAGCAACACAAAGAGGATGCAGATGTCTTAAATATAGAACTTTTGCTAAAAAACTGCATATTGTAAACTGGAAATATATGGATGAGAAACTACAGCTTTTAAAACAATATACAGACAGGTGATAGGCCATGATGAAATAGCCTTTATTAGCTGTGCAATACTTCCTTTCCAAACCTGCAGAACCTTCAGCAATAGAGTCATTTGTTATATGACTGTATTTATTGGAAAGAAAAGAAATGAATGAACTTACTGTGTACGTTCGGTCCCGAGCCAGTTGGTGCCCCTTTAGGGATGACAGGCATCAAAGCATGCTGTATTGCCATCTCCCACATTCTTGCCACATCTGTGCCAATACCACTAGTGAGAACACTGTTATTTAGTGGAACACTTGCAAGGTTTTCTATGTTTTCTCCAACATAATAGATTATATTTGCTGTGCTTATTTCAAAACAGTGAGGACTGGCTCCCTGAGGCAGTAAAGTGAAGGTTTTTGCAGGGTCCAGAGACAAAATTTCAGACAATGGAATTTCCTGAAATGAAAAGATGATTTTCTATGCAGATTATCAACATATATGTATGTATATATATGTGAACTTTATTTAACTAAGTTATAATTTAGCTGTAACTTTCAACCACACGCAACTTCTACAATCAAAAGGCTCTTGTAACATGAAAGTTCACAGCAGAAGTCTATTGATGGTAAAATACCAAATGATTCAGGATTTTAACTATTATATTTATCAAAGAGAGGACTGAGGTGTCATCAGCAAAGAGTTTGGAAAGAACTTTTATTATGAATCAGTGAATATCACTGAATGAGTTTCTTAGAATCTGTCACCATACTGAACTATACAAACACAAATCGAAGATATACTGCTTGAATACTTCATTTATTAACATAGCAATTCACTCCAGTTGTTATATTCTACTTGTAGAGAAAGAGATTGAAAAATATTCCTTACCTTGTAATATTTGCTTCCAGTATCATTTTGAAAAAGTGTAATGCATTTGCTGTCTAGTCTCCAGTAATGTCTCTTCCTCTGCAGTAAACAATAATAAAGAAACTTTCTAACAGTTCTGAAATAAATTGATTAAATGCTCATTTCACAGCAGCATCACTTCCAAAAACCTTCATTTAAATTTAAAAGGTTGAATTGTGAAGGATAAAGTTTTCCCTTTTATTGAAAAATTTTTAGGAGAGATCTATATTTATGTTTAAAATTTATAGGGGTTTATAGAACCAAGCTGTATTCAAATTATTTTATATATATTCAAGTTTGAAAGGATTTAAATGTCACTTTGAAGCCTATGTTACATTCAGCAGTTTGCTACAGGTGTGCTGGTAAAATAATTCAACTTTCTTTTTGTATGAGTTGTAAGACCCTGGCTCACTTCAGAAGGCCACAAACTGAAGCTTTTATTCTTGTTTTAGTAGCTCTGAATGAAAAATTATTTTTCTGTGCCAAGTATGTTTTACAAAAGTCTCAATTCACCTAACAGTCAGATGCCTAGGAAATTGCAGATGGAAGGTAAGGCTACTTTCCAGAACCCCTGAGGTGTTAATAGTGTGTTTTACTTTCATCCAAATATCTTCACATTTGGCTGCTTATGATAATACAGCAGACATTTTAGGACATTTTGGGATGTTTGGGTGTAACTGTCTCTTTGCAAGGAAAAGTATTTATTTCAAGCAGTGTTGGTCTCAACTACATAAAGAGTTAGAACTTCAGAATGCACAAATACTGCAAATTACACCTTACAGGACTGACTTTATCCAAGAAGTATTAAAGTCTGAAAGGGTTAAAGTATTAAGGTTTGAAAGGGTTATTAGTATTATTAGAATCCTGTCCTATTATATAGAAGGTGTATCAAGACAGGTCTTCCTTAATGTTTCTCACCAGTGTGTCCTTGCTTGTATAGTGAACCATCCAGCCCTCCTTCATTACTGTGCTGCTTCTCCTTTTCGTGTGCTTCACAGATTGTACCACTCTCATTAATGGAATATTGTTGCTGGTTGAAGGGCTTTAGAATAAATCAATAAAAGTTTTTTAAATAAGATAATGTTGGACAAAAAGAAAAAAATCTTTCAAAACAGGATATACATATATTTCTATATATCCAATAGCCTTGTTAGTGACTACGTTTGTACATTTGACATTTGTCGTCGCTAACAGACCTGGACTATAGACTACTTTGTCATTCCAGGTATCTTGAGGCAGACAAAGGAGGAAAAAAAAAAAAAGGTAATTCAATGCCAGAGGATGTCAGACACTTTCCAAAGCCTTACACACACACACATACACAAATAAAATATCCCTAAAGAGAAGCTAATAAAATGAGCAAATGCCTAAGGCTTAAAGTAGGACGTGGGAGATTTAGCTCAAGCTCTGCATGACTCAGAATGCTACTCAATCTTGAATCTCACAGTAAACATTGTCTATCAGATTAATGGCTGTTCTCTTATCTTTCTTGAAGTTCAAACACAGTTTTCAGAGTACTAAAAGCTGTCTGTGCATGTGTGTGCATTTGCAGAGTATGGCAGAGTCCACTGGAACCTCTCAATGAAAGAGGTTTAAGCTGAAACATTCTGTCCCCAAAGTAAAGGACCTAAATTCTGTGTCTTGTACTCTGCAGTCCACACGCTGAAAATTTCCACTAATTCGACAAACACTAACTTGGAAGGACGTGGGAACTTGACTGTATAAAATCTGGACTATCCAGCTGGAGAAGTTTAAGAAGCAACAAAGTCCATCTCTCAGCTTCCCTTACTGCTGGAGTTAGAGCGTTCTGTGTAATGAAATATGGACTCTGCTTCAATTCTAAACCTAAACATGTAGTTATTTCTGGTAGAATTTTAAACTAAGATACTGCATTTGACATGAAACCAGAGCACACATTGCTCATGAATTCAGCTCTGCAGGCAAAGCAATTGGTACAACAACCAAAGCAAGGAAGGGCAAGAACTACCAGCAGGAGAACCATAATATCTTAAATGTCCACAGCTGTTCTGACTGTGAATGTCTGCAGATGGCCCTCCTTCAATGCCGTGCATCCTGGAAGTGAGGAACATTTTAAGAACTGGCATTTTCAGATCAAAATGTAAAACTGTCCTTCAGAAAATCTCATAAAAACTTCTGTAATTTGCTTGAAATTACTACCTCTAGTTTTCAATTTTTCCTTCTTGCTATAGGTATCAAAAAATACAACAATATGCCTAGATCTGATATCACAATTGCCTATACATTTTTTTTCCATTAAACAAGCTGTCCCAATTTGTAGCCCAATAGCACTTTGACCATTTTATTGCATGAGAGTACAATCTTGCATCTCATTTTGTGGTACACTATCACTCCTGAGTAGTCTCAGACCCTGAAGAACTGTCCTAGCCTGTGAAATTTAGAGATTTGAAAAACTATTCCTGTTTCACACTACAGACATTCCAATACTGTTAAAACATATTTTTAAAGATATTATAACACCAGAATAACCAGTAGCTTCTTGGTGAGACACTCCGAAGCCTCCGATTTAAAGCTCTGCCACTCAGCCATATCCTAGGTGAGTAGAGTTGGCAGACAAGTAGTTATTCCAAAGATTCCCCTTTAAAAGGAAAGCTGAATAGTGCTATCACAAAGCTATCAGGACAAATGATCAGGCTGATGTATGATTTCAACTTTTTGTTGTTGTTGCTTGCTCACTTGCTGTTTACTTTTTTCAACCAGGATTTCACTGTGGATGCAAGAAAGTTTTCCCATATGATGTTTTACTGAAACTTGAACATTCTCACAGTTCAGTTTTTAATAAAAATGCATTAAAAAGTAATGCTAATATTTTCTTTCAAATACAAGTTGCACTTCTAAACAAGGGAAAAATGAAAAAAAAACGTTCTTCATTGTTCACTTGCAAAAAGAAGTTTCATAACATGATTTTCATGATAATAAAGCAGATCTGTGACAATCACTTATACATCAGTTTTTGGATGCTATTTCAACTTGACAATAACATTTAAGTTTCTCTTAAAAGCCCAGTACACATTATTCAGAAAAGCAGTTGCATTACTGTTTCAGAACCGTCACACATCACTCATCTCTGCACTGAAAAGGAGTGAGGATAGGGCCCAAGTAGCTTTCTACTTGAGTATAAATCACGATACTAAGAAACTTAAAAGAAGATGGAAATCATCCTTCCCAGCTCACCTGATCATCCTGTTAGACTCGTCGTGATCTGCATCAGGATCCTGCATTTCCCCATTGTCACTATGGCATCCTGTCATTGATATCTCAGAATCATGAGCTATAGATTCTTCCATGTCATCTATAAAACCACTGTTTCGTTCACTGTCGTTGTCATCACTCCCTTCTTCCATGACCACATCAGACTCAGCCCCGGGACTAAGGAGATCTGGAATATTATTTCTGAAATTATTATCTGGAAACATGCAATAATTACTAAGTCCTACCATATTTGGGGCTTAGGAAAATTTATGTTCTCTCTTGAGTTCTACTCTCTGGTCTGTCTTTATTCAGTTTGTACTGGTAAAGCATGGTCCTAAACTGGCCACTGGGAAAATCATTACAGAAAGCTGGAAACTCATCAAACAGAAATATCTTCAGAAATACAATTTTCTATTAAAAACTGCCAAAGTCAAGGCAGAATTTCTTATTCATGGACTTCTATTCAAACACTCTATAGTCATAGGCTTTATTTTTGAGATCTTCTGGCAGATTTTCCATACAGCGTGAATGTTGTGTACAGGCTTGATGGCTGTTGGCAGGCTACAGCTGCAAACCGATGCTAGAACAGCAGTAATTTCAAAACTAGAAATTTTATATTATGATGATGACATGACTGTGATCTATTGAAATAACTCCCAAGGCAATTACTCATAATGTGAACTATATTTTTTGGAAAAGAAAAGAGGCTATTTCCTTTGCACCAGTGTTCTCTGTAAGGCTGCAAGATACAGCTCAATAATATCTTATTGTGATAAGATTCTCTACCTTTACAAAAGGAAACATTAGATAAACATCGAAACCTCCAATGCAATTTAGCAAAGAAAAAAACATGAACATTTCACAGAGCTTGGCTATGGAATTACAAAAATATAATAAATGGGGATGAATGGAAGACATAAAATTTACTACCTGTTCTCTTGGATTCTTTTCTTCTCATAAGCCAAGAGAATGAGGAAAATACTGCACTTTACTGCATTTTGCTTTTTGTGATATAACTTCTAAACATAAACTATTTGACTCTGGCAGAGCATTAACAGTATCTTCCAATGTTAAATTTAATAATATATTTTTAAAATTTAAATAACATTGAATTATCTCATCTCAAGCTTGGAGATACCTAAGCAAGATCAAAATAAGGAATAACTTTTACTGTAATTCTACTTGTGAATAGAATTTATTCAGAAAATAGAGATGAAGACAGAGTTTTAAAGCTATTAAGCTAAGGATTTGCATTATGGAAAAAAAAAGACTTTTTTGTTTAAACTCAACCTGGGCTGTGACCAATGCATCAATATTATCAGTGCTGTCAGATACGAGAGAGGGCATTAGCTTTTCCAGGATACTTGCCCTGACTCAGGAGCTAAGCAGGGAGCCATGGGCAGCAATCTCCAGTAAGGTAAAATCACATGGAAGACACCAAATGTTCTCAATGAGAAACTCGCCTCTAATTGTGCAGGAGAAGGTTCCTGCTAGTCACAGGAAAGAATGCCCCAGATGAAAAAGTGCCCTGAACTGGCTGACAGCAGAAAGCTTAGAAGAGATGCCATTTCCCGAGAATTGCAAGTGCACAGCTGAAAGATGTGTTTCCATATAGAGTAGTTTTAAAATGTTTGGATTTAAGTTGATGAATGACAGAGACAAATTATACTTGCTCTCTAGCAGAAGGAGGCTTCCAGTCATGAATGTCATTTACTGTGCAGGTCTCTCTCTTTCCTACAACATGTTTTTTATCGTTATTTATAATAAAACCCACAACCAGTTAAAAATAACCTCCCACATGTAGTGTTTAATGTGTTTATTAATGAAACCATACTTGGGATGTCATTGCTTCAGTTCTGCCTGCAGTTACTATTTTGGGGAAGACGTATTTCAGAGCAGATGGACAGGGTGGCAGATATTGTATTTTATTTATTAACATGGAAAATACTGTGAACTCAATTTCTGTAAAAATAAAAATAGGATATCAGGATGCAACTGCCTATGTTAATTCTAAGGGCCTCGTATCACTCATGTAGGACAAGCAGTAGCAAGTTCTACTAGGGATATAATTTGGTGGTAGAAAACTCACTAGATACTGGGGAAAAGCCAAATTCTATAAATTCTAAGAGGGTGAGTTCCAAGGGCCTAGGCACTGAGTCTAGGGAGCTGCACCAGAGGAAACTTAACACATGCTAAAATCCTGCCTGGCATAAGTGTTCTCAGCACAAGTGGCTTTGCACAAGCTTTCCTCACTCAGCTCTTCCCACAGAGAAGCCATTACTCCTCATCAGCCCAGCATCAGACTCATGTGTAGGAGGCGAGTCAGCAGAAATGGCAAGTTACTTCTGGGGGAGAGGGGAGGAAAGGAGGCAGGGTGTTGGAAAGATGAACTGCAGCTGTCTGAGATGGGAAGAAGGATCTTAAAGGAGTGATTCAGAAAGAAATGTAAATTTTGTTCTTTTAGTCCAGCTGTCCAGAAATAATGGTTGTCTTGCCTTTTTCTCTTAACATTTTTCTCCTTTTCATCAATCCCCTTTTGCATTGCTCTCTCAGAGAGAACCTAAGAAGTATGTCACAAGTATCCTATAATTTATAGACAGACTTCATAACTTTCTCTGACTCTTCTGTTCTTCATGCTTACAATTATTTGCAATGTCAAAAAGTAGAGGCTAGGGTAGAAAATGTAACTGCATAATAAGGATTTTTGCTTCTCAGACATACTCAGGATTCCTACAAGGAAAACTCTACACCATTATCAATTATATTAATATATCTTAGCATATTTTTAGATCTTGGATATAAGATTCAAGCCATATTCCTCCTTGCATAAGGATCAGTACTTGTAGTCCTAAAGAAATAAATATATTGTAGAACAGTTAATGGTAAGACAAGGTATAAGTGGTGTAAAGATTTTTTTAAAAAAATGTGCTGTTAGCACAAAATCTTTGTACTAATACAGTTACACTGCTGTAAAGAATATTAGTTAACATTCCTAATTTTCAAAATTCTTGACCTCTGTTTAATAAAGTACATTATTTATTTAAGTTTTAAAAAGAATATCTAATAAAGCTGTGATTAATACTTTAACAACATGAGAAGCAGTTCAGGTTGACAACTTAATATTGTAATATCCATTAGCTATCGAACAAGTTACGACATTTTTCATTCCTTTATCACATATAAAAGTGACATTTTCAAGGCAATCAACAACTCATCTACAACCACTCTTTTTTTCTCCAGTACCTTCTGTCAAGCCTACTCATACATTCCCATACTTGACATAAAATCGACACCACATGCACGGGAAAGCAGGCAGATATTCAAGCTTTCGTTTCTGGCAACTGAAGCAACTACTTTCTTGCCAAAAGGAAGGGGTGGAATTTTTTCCTGGAGGGCTTTTCCAGTTCTTCCAGGTACACATTTCTTCTCAGGAAGATTATCCTAAAACAAACACTTTTTCCCTTCCCAGATTAAAAAACCATACTGTGTTTGACAGGTGAATGCCAACATCTAAAGCTTGTGGCTTTTGGGGTTGTTTTGGCATTCTACAAGCCCACATTCACCCAAACCTTCTTCTTGCTGATATCACCTACCTGTTCTGCCTATGAGGCACAGCTGAGCTTGTCTTTCAGTGGTATTTATTTTGAAGATACGTGTTCAGAGATAATGATATATGAACCATTAATGCAGTTCCTCCCACACTTCAATATACACTAGAAATATCACAGAGGAAAAGCCACTCCCAAGCAATGGAAAAATATATCTTTGCCAACGTCACAGTATTAAGTTTCTCTTTTATTTAACTGTTGGCTTAAACAATGACAGAAACAATTGTTAAAGCAACTCACCTCCATTAATGGCAACTTCCCCCAGGCAGTTATTTGGCACTTTAGGAGCACAGCGTTTGTGACAATTGAACCTACAGTCTGGCAAGAAAAAGTAATGCAGTAAAAATATTTTCTCCTATTTCTAT